>NW_020769338.1:4286373-4332123 GCF_900518735.1 Pseudonaja textilis | reverse complement strand
CTATCTATCTATCTATCTATCTATCTATCTATCTATCTATCTATCTACTGTGTGTGTGTACAGATACATACACATACACACACACACACATGTATACAATATTCATTGTATTTTGTTATTAGTTTAATCCTTGTTATCACTCCAAACATGCTATGAAACTATGATATTTCCAATGGTGCAGCTTGCAGAAGTTTTTGAACATCTGTTCTGTTCATTTGTTCATCTTATTTGGACCATTTTAAAACAATTTTGGCAAACAATTCAAAGACATTTTTGGCCTCTTCTTCTGACAAGCCCAGTGAAGGTGAATAATACCAGTACTCTGATGTTCCTCTTTGTAATAAATATGTGACTAGATATTTGTAATACAGTTACTAACCCCTTCCCCCAAAATCATGATCCTTGAGCCATCAAACCATTGAAAATTTTAAAGGACCCTAGAACCATTTGCTTGAGGACAACACTGCTATCAAATACGAGAAAGTTTTCAAAAAGGATAACATTTTTTTTACCTTAGGTTGTTTCTTGAAGATGTTAAAACATAACATTCAAAATTAAAATAATTCAGTGTTAGCAGAAATGTCCAATTCAGAATGTATCTATATAAGCAGTCTTAGAACAACTGCAAAATCTATCATCTGCAATGGCCATCAGTTTTTGTAAACTACTTTATTATATTGTCCCTCTTCTTTCCTTGCAAACCAGAGTCTCATATGAATTATTTTGAAGAATTACTTTATTTGTTCAGTACAAAATGAGGTCCAACAAACAATATTTGATTATAAAAAGGATCAAACAGCAATTCATTTTGCATCTATCTTTTGAGTCTATATCTGTTTTCCAACCTTGTAACTTAAAAAAAAAAATGCTTCCCTGGAATTAATCCTCACTGGGGGCAATGATTTAGAAATAAACATGGTAGTCCAGGTTGATTCAGCAAGTTATGAATGTGTTTAACAAATAAACAAGATGTATCAAATTGTAAATGAGCTTTTAAAAATACAGGCTGACAAGACCAGGATGCTCTGAAATTTTGAATAATTCTCAAAAGAATTGCTTCTCTGTCAGAAATAAGATTTGTTTTAGTTTAAATTAGCATGGTTTCCCAACTGCTTATTTGCCCTTGTTTTATAAATAATGAAGTATTTTATGAATATTTCACAGAAGCCTTTATTTTGTTACCAACCTGCTTTCATTTTAAAAAGTCACTTAACAAAACTACTGTATCCCTAACAACAGGGCCAGCTTTAAGCTAAGGCTGAGTAGGCCTTGGCCTATAGTGCCAAAATTTAGAGGTTGTCATTGCTGCCTCTTCTTCCAAATCATTCTAAGAAGTCTAACCTGCATATTGATGGGTGATGATATCATCAGTCAATATAATATTGAGTTGGCAGTGTCTACAGGTCAGACTATGGCTATAATCTGTTAGGATTCTATTCCAGAAAACTATCCACATAAGTAGCCAATAAATATTGATTTTCCTTTTTACATGGAAAAACCGCATCAAAAAATAGCCTTGTGCTAATCTTGCAGTCCTTTTTTCATATACATCAGCTTTGATCATTTCCCCAAAGTCTTTCCCAAATCCAATAACCTGAAATAAATGACACTTTTTGTTATTTAATGTATAGTTATGATGACTCCTGGTACCATAAAGCTGGGTAATCCATTGAGATCACACAAAAATATTCTAGAAAATCTCTATGTCCAATCCTCTCCTATAACCTATAAATTATATAAACTACAGTTTTTCCATATTTTGCATATATAATTTTTTAGCAGGGTGCTTTTCTCGTTTGTTTTAATGAAGCCTGTTTATGATATTTCAATACTTCCAATCAAAAATAAAACTAAAAAAAATCAGTTTTTTTTAAAAACACTTGCTACTCTAGAAATAGAATTTGAACAACACAAAGAACTCAATTTTTTCCACATGTACTCAGAATTAAATTGCACTTAATTGAATAAGATTTAGTTCTAACAAACTGTGCTCCAACTTTTTTCCAGGTGAAATAATTTTCCACATTAAATCTTTGAAAAGTATATTATTTTCAGAGAACTATGAACAGGAACCAGATATCAAGTAGAGAGAAACAGAAAGGTCATATGTAACAATTCAGTGACAGAAGACCACTAATTCTGAGGTGTGTTAACAGTAGAAAAATGAAGAGATCTGCAGCTATTGTTGAAAAGGGCACTCTACATTCTGTATTTCTCAGGTTTAGATTTTACTGTGATTTATTTCATAATACGCAATGTTTATGGTTATGTGCTCCTTTTAATAGTATTAATACTAATTTTATTAGTAATTTAATACAAGACTACTTTGACTTACAACCACAATTGAGTCCAAAATTTCTGTGGCTAAGCAAGACAATTGTTACGTGAGTTTTGCCCCATTTTACAATCTTTCTTGTTAAGTGAATCACTGTAGTCGTTATTAACACAGTTGTTAAATGAATCTGGCTTCCCCGTTTACTATGCTTCTCAGGTCACAAAAGGTGATCACATAACCCCTAAACACTAAAACTTTCATAAATATGAACCTGTTGCCGAGCATCTGAATTTTGATTATGTGACCCATGGGGATTCTGCAAAGGTTGTAAGTGGGAAAGATGGTCATAAGTCACTATTTTCAGTTCCATTGTAACTTGGAACAGTCACTAAATGAACTGTTGTAAGTTGATGACTACATGTACTGATAAAAACCTTCCTGAATCCTTTCTACCATGTTTTAGTCAAGGATATATAGACAAAGCTGAATGAAACAAATTGACATTGGAAAATAAAATATAAACAAGGTTTCAACTAGACTCATCTACAAGTGGAAAGTTTTGGTCACCCCAAAAAATATCTTCGAGGGCCCTAGATTTTACAGGCTTAACATAGCCAACCTTTTTTCATTTTCAATTATTTCTTCATCCCAAAGATCACACCCTCTGCCCTCTATTCTCCCAACTTCCATATGTGTTAGGAATGGGCATTATCTTCCAAAACTTTTTGAAGGCTATAAATTACAAAACACTGATGAGGATTCTGAAGCTGTGCAAACCATTTGAAAGAAGTCCTTTCTTGGTTCAAAACTGGCACTATGGGTAGTCCTTGACTTACGATCACAATTGAGCTCAAAATTTCTATTTTGCCAAGTGAGACAGCTATTGATTTTTGCCCCCTTTAATGACTTTTCTTGCCACAGTTGTTAAGCTGAATCCCCATTTCTTGTTAGAAGCTCGCAAAAAGTGATCACATGATCCTGGGACATGGCAACCGTCATAAATGCAAGTCAGTTGTCAAACATCTGACTTTTGATCATGTAACCATGGGAATGCTGCAACCAGGATAAGGGTGAAAAACAGTCATCAGTCACTTTTTTTTAAGTGCTGTTGTAAATCTAGGAATACCTGTAAAGCAGCCCATCCCTTGCAAAGCGCCACAGAGATACTTCAAAAGCTGTTCCCAACTGTCTACATATGCATTTATTTAATTTTATTATTTTTTCATTTCTGAACTGCCCATCTCCCATAGAGAGATCCTGGTAGAATACATCACTTCATGCAGCATATCATGTAGCAAAAGGACATTTCCAAAGCAGCCATTCAAGCCTTGTAGTTGTTTACACATTTCAACAAGAGGTGTTTCATTTGCATTAACACTTTGAGAATCACCTCTTTCAGATGTTTTGCACAGCTGTAATAGCTTCATTCACATTATTCTGATTTTTAGCACTTGTATTTCATAGACACGGTTTCTTGTACTTATAATATTCTGGTAAAAGCAAAAGGCTTGCAAGTGACTGATCATCACCTTGTATTCCATAGGCATCATCTCTACACAAGAACATTGTATTAAAATTGATTTCTTTTAAGTCATGAATTGTTAACAAGCTAGTAACCATTGTGGATTTATTTGCAATCCTATAAAATAAACCAGCAACTTCAATATCCTGTATTATTTTAGCATTAACAAGAAGGGAGAACTGAAGTAAAAACTGTCAATGCTAGTTCAGACCATTATTCTACTAATCCACTCATCCCAGCATTTTCAACACTGAATATCTAACCTTCTGGAACTGCAGGAAGAAGCTTTTCCAAGTCAACTATTGAATCTAAAATCTTCTATATTCTAAGCCTACTCACTTCTGCTGAATTATTCACGAATAGCAGAGGGTTTTTTTTTAAAAAAAGAACAAGATATACTGATCTATAACAATGAACACATATATGTTCCTGAACATTTGGTGCAATTGTTAAAACCATTAATTGCTTCTTATACTGACATGGACTCTTGATCTTCTTTGTTCTAATGGAGTAATACAGTTAGAAATCCCAGTCTACTGTGTGATATTAGGTTCTCATGCTATTTCAGTTATATTCAGCAAAACAGGTAAACATAACCAAATGAAATAAGCATCTAAATATACTTATCAGTGTCTTAATCGGCAAGCTGAGAGCACAGTTAATCCAAATGGGGAAATAATACCATGCGCCCAGGGGTGTAATTCAAAAATCCCAGCAACCGCTTATCTGCCTGGTTGCTAGGTGGGCATTGCCATGGTGGGCGTGGTCTACCAGAACTCCCGAGAGGCTCATTTTTTCACTCGCCAGGCTCCGGAGGCTTCCCTTGGGCCTCTGGGAAGGGGGAAATGGCCTCTCCCAGGCTCCAGAGGCCCTCCGGAAGCCGGAAACAGGCCCAGTTTTGGACTTCCTGAACTTCTGGGAGGGCCATTTTTTGCCCTCTCAGAGCTTCCACACAGACCCTGCACTTAACCTGCATTCAAAACAGGCCACGTGGAGACTCCTGGGAAAGGAGGGTGGGCAGGTCCAGCCGGTCAGTTCAACTACTGGTTTGGCAAACCAGATGTAAATTTAAATGCAGTTCGTTTGAACCGGTCCAAACCGACTGAATGCCACCCCTGCATGCACATAAAGTAAGCAAAACTTTGTTGCCTCTTTGATACACCATGTGGCTGCTACAGTATGTGCACAAAACAGATTTGTTGATGAACTCCAATAGATCTGACTTTGACACATGGCATATAGATCTAATACTTCTAAATAAATAGAGATACATTTGTGGGCAAGAAAACCAACAGTTCAATACTTATAATGTTTGATGATAACCTATATCAAGGCAACTATATTGATTTACAAAACTTCCATAATGCTTGTGGAATTTTTTTATTTGTCAATTGCTTACAAGATAATAGGTATAAGTAAAAAGATAGTTATGAATACATAACTTATGTCATAGTTATTGAGGAGTTTATTTAAATTACTTCCAGTTATATGCCACTCTGTTTGTGGAAACTAAATTTTATCTGTAGTTTATCTGGCAATTATCTGTCCCTTTAAATACCTTGGGGATTGCCTGGCTGCTATTAATATTTATATTCTTTGGGGTCTTATTTAGCTATACTTAAAGTTGCTTTGCAGACTGAGATGGGAGGCTATAAATTTAATAGATAGATAGATAGATAGATAGATAGATAGATAGATAGATAGATAGACAGACAGATAGACAGACAGATACGATACTCAGATAAGATTCAAAAAGAAACCTACTGAATGTTTCATGTTGATTTTTTCTTGTAAAGCAGATTTCTAGGTAGGTTAAAAATTCAATACAGGCAGTTCTTGGTTTATGACCACAATTGGGCCCAAAATTTATGTTGCTAAGTGAGAACTTTGTTAAATGAGTTTTGCCCCATTTTATGACTTTTCTTGCCACATTTGTTAAGTGCAGTTGTTAAATTAGTAACACGTTTGTTAAGTGAATCTGGCTTTGCTTGGCAGAAAGTCACAAAAGATAATATGACACTGCAACCATCATAAATATGAACCAGTTGTCGAGCATTTGAATGTAAATCAAATGATCATGGGAATGCTGCCATGGTCATAAGTGTGAAAAATGGATGTCACTTTTTTCAGTGCTGTCGTAAATTCAAACGGTCACTTAATGAACTGTTGCTAAGTTCAGAGCTACCAGCACTAGCAAAATGAACAAAACAAGGTTTGGTTTGTACAAGAATAGGCTTATAGATAAGTGACAGAAGATTCCTTCTCTGAATCTTCAGGAATCAAGTTTGTCAAATCTCACCCAATTCAGGAATCTCTGGGTAACAGTGGGTTGAGGGTGTGGCAGGACTGCAAAGGAAACAGTGATATGCAACCCTCTTCCACCCTAATCTGCCAATACTGTTTGCTTCCCATGACATAGAAATTCAAATAATACGTGTTATATACAATTTGCAATGCACTTTCTTAAAGTTGTATTAAAACTGTGTAGCTTACAAAATTTCAAACAACTGCCACACACGTGCAATTTCAGTATTTTTAAGTACTGCAAAAAAAGTTCAAACCTTGGTATAAATAGACTTATGCCAAAGACTGGCCACAATGAGATTAAAATCCATTTATCTAGACTAGGCATTCAGCAGCCATAATGCCAACCCCAAAGGATTTCAGTGGATAGCAATCCTCTCATTTTTGTATTAACTGAAATTGCTTCTGGAACAAAACTTGCTGTGCTCAAGTATGGATGGTTTTTAAGTAATTTACTGTCCTTGCTCAGAGTTTTATGGGTCTGGTGCTGACACAGAGAAATACATGGCACAGTGTCACCACCACACTGCCAAGTTCTTAGCCTCACATTCCCTTTCCCATTGTGACATAGCAGCTCCAGTTTATGACAAATTGCAATTGAAAAACTCTCAGTCTTACTGAAGCATAAATGAAAATTAATGTTCTTGCAGCACAGTAACAGGAGCCAAGCAGAAGATGGGTAAGACATCATAGAATAATAATCATGATACAATCTTAGTAAATAGTTTGACAGTATCATGGAATAACAAGAGTTGGAAGGGACCCTGGAGGTCATCTAGTCCAACCCCGTGCTCAAGCAGGAGTCTACTCCAAATATTAGCCTTTATCTAGGATCGAACTCACAGCCTCCTGATCGTGAGGCAAGAGCTCTACCTCTAGGCCACCAGATCTGTATCATTCTCTGCTCTGACAGAATGACAGGGAGATTAAAATCTAAGTAAATCCCAACCAACTGGTCCCTAGGAGGCTCTCATAGTACAACGTATGACCACAATTGAGTCCAAAATGTATGTTGCTAAGCGAGACATTTGTTAAGTGAGTTTTGCCCCATTTTATGAGTTTTGTTGCCATGTTTGTTAAGTGAATCACTGCCATTGTTAAATTAGTAACATGGTTGTTAAGTGAATCCGGCTTCCCCATTGACTGAGCTTGTCAGGTCTCAAAAGGTGATCACATGACACTGGAACACTGCAACCATCATAAATGTGAGTCGGTTGACAAGCATCTGAATTTGATCATATGCTCCTGGGGATGCTACAAAGGTCATAAGTGTGAAAACTGGTCATAAGTCACTTTTGTCAGTACCACTGTAACTTTGAACGGTCACTAAGCAAAATGTATTGACATCTAGGATTTGGAAATGTTTTCCATACCTGCACTGCTTTACTGCAAGGGTCTTCAAAGTTGGCAAGTTTAAGACTTGTGGACTTCAACTCCCAGAATTCCTGAGCTAACATGACTGGAGGAGGAATTCTGGGAGTTGCAGTTCACAAGTCTTAAAACTGTCAAGTTTGAAGATTCCTGCTTTACTGTAATACTGATATTATTGCCCAAAGGTGCTTTTTTTCCAGAGGCAACTGGACTTTCTACTTTTTCTTTGAAGATGTTTTGCTTCCGATCCGAAAGCTTCTTCAGCTCTGAAGAAAAACCAGAAAGTAGTTGCCACTTGGGAAAAAAAACGACCTTTGGTACAACCATGCCCTGGATGACTGAGAATCTTCATAGACATTTACTGATATCATAATGCAAAAGTCCACATATGTTAGTTATCCTTACTGTTTGAGGTTTATGAATTCTCAACTTCATTTATACAGAGTTTTGATGAGTATGCCACTATTAAGCAAAACACAGGCAGAAAACTTCTTCGACTTCACTTCTTTTTGCCCTCTAGCCCTATGCTGACTTTTCTTCCTTTCCTTCTCATTGATTATGCTGGCCTCTTCCTATGTTCCAAACAGATTAAACTAGTTCCACTCCTCCTGTCCTTGCACCATCTGCTGCTGGCCTATTTCCTGCAGCGCAGTCTGTTGGCCAGCAACTCCAATAGTAAGAGAGAAAAATGTCTAGACCTAAAAGGGCTTTCCTACACGATAGTGCTCCTACTACAGCAAGACCTTATTGGGAGCCTCCTGTGCTCCTTATTGGTAGAATAAGAGTAAAGAAGGGGAAATTTAGCTAACTAGTGTCAATCCTGATAATGGTGAGCAGAGTTACACCAAAGGTATCCGCCACTGTAAGACATTAAAAAAGATACCTTTTTTGTTCCAAATGGTTTACTGCTTGATCTCATCAGATCATATTAGAATGGATGAGGAAGAAAGGGGAAAATAATCGATACAAAAAAAAAATCCAGTAAGTTTATAAGAAAATCTAATCAAAACAATCAAGATATATTGTTGAATATCATATAACCAAGATCAGGAATTGAAGGGGGAAAAAAAACCAAAATTTCACAAAATAGAGTTGATAATAAATGGTTAAAAACAAGTTCATCACATGTAACAGCGTTGTCTTTTTTGTTTTAGAAAGTACGAGATTGTGAAAGCTAAAGCAATAAGTAAGGGTGGGAACAGACATCAGATATGCAAAAGAATAATCTTAGGTTTTAAAGTGCTTTGGGGTCAAAACGTAAGTAATTGCGGGTATGTAACGTGAAACACAGTGAGTCTCAGACAGAAATAGAGGCTATGTAGGATGTGAAGCCTCCTTGAACTTCTCTGCCAAGAACAGCGGCTGGAAAAGATGAAAGATGGTAGGAACTAAAGGAATTGAGTCAATGCAGAAGCATCACGTATAATTAGCCAGTTGCCACTGGAAATGGATCCAACTTCAGGGGAGATAAGGGGAGAATACTTTATACTTAATTGAGCAGACTAAATGACAAAAGAAGGCAGGAAAGGGACAAATAAATCATGTTAAGTTAATGCGGGATAAAAATTTAAAGCAAACAACGCCTGTGAAATCATTCTACAAAGCTAAGTGGGGCTTCTCTTTTGTAAAAGACTTGCAATATAAAATCCTGATCCAATAGAAAGCACAACCAAATCAAGAAATCTTAAGAGTAGGGCTGAGAAGCCAAAACACCAGGGGGTGGGGGAGTGGAAGTGGAAACAAAACCCACAACAAATCTACTCTGCATCTGGTTCACCTTTCCACGTTTTAGCTAACTCCACCTCTTCTATTTCCAAGTTTGTAGTTGCCCGGAAAGAAAAGAAAAAAAAATGGTTTGTTTCAGCCCAAGTTTAGCCACCCCAGTCAATGACAAAAGAAACCCGGCTGTACTGAAACAATGGCAATTTCCTCTCCAGCTTGTTCGCACCCGACTGTTTGTCTTTCTTCTTTCTTTCTTTCTTTCTTTCTTTTTTTTTGGCAAAGAGACCACTCCGAGAGAGAGTCAGCAATATGACATCCTAGGTTCCTTTATGTACTCCGATCGCGACGAGCCCAGTGACGGACGTCCACCGGTCCCTTTTACGCCGCCGCCGCCGCCAGTCAAGTTGGCTGCGCCCGAGTGAGCGCGCCGTTACCCACTCCCACCTCTCTCGGCACAATGGTGCGCTTTGAGCGCGCCCGGCATCCCGGCTCTCTGCCGCCGGGGACCGCCTAGCTGAGTAAGGAGCTCGGAGACGGGCAACTCTCAGGGAGAAGGCAAACGTCCTGGCTGCTCCGTCTCTGGGAAGCAAGGACTGGCTTGGTATGGTTTGCACCGAAGCGACGCGCGCAGCAACGCCGGAAGAAAGGAAACACAAGCAGGCACATCGCCCCCGACCTTACCTCTACATTAAAATACTGCTCTGCTCGGAATCCGGTGGCACATAAAATCCAAAGCAAGGCTTGCAAGAAGAGGACCCTGGACCGATGCACGATATCCCCCCGATTTGCAGTGCTGAAGGCGAGTAAGATCATAGTGGACTATGTGCTTCAATGGAGAAGGAAGAGAGAAAGCTCCTTTTCTCCGGCCGCTGCTTTCTCCCTCCCCCTCCTCCTCCTCCTTCCCCACCTTTCGGAGACCCAAACAAAAACAGAACGCGCACACGCGACGTTTTGTTGTGCTAAAAAAGAATAAGGATAATAAAGCCCGAAGCTGGCGAAGGACGGTTAGATGCAGGTTCACCCACGGAGGTGGGAATATTGTGGGGGGGGAGGAGGAGAAGGGGGACTCGACCCTTCACTTCCAAGCGCGGAGCGGCGGCAGCCTTTAATAGGGTCAGCTCTCCTTCATGTTCCTCGCTTGTCCCGTCTGGGCGCGCAAACCGAGGTGCGACTCCTGCGAGACGCCCGGTTCGCCCAGCGGCAGCCGCCGCCGCCGCCGCTCCGGTGTGTGTGCGTGTGTGTTGTGTTGTCTTTTTTTTTCCTGCTGCTGCTGCTGCTGCTGCTGCTGTTCCTCCTTTTCCTGCTGCCGCCAAGGCCTCGGATGCTGGGCCGCCACTTCCCTGCGCTCCAGCCTCTCCGCTTCTGGTGCTTTTTCCTTCTCTCCTGCACTCGAGAATGTACATCTGCAGATCTCCGTAACTCCTCCTCTCGAGTCAGCCTCCTCGGAGAAATCTTAAAGGAGACTGCCCTTAAAAGCTCCTCCTGGATCCCAACAGGAAGGAGAGGAGGGGTCGCCGGCGTGGGGATGGCATAGTCTCCTCTCCAACCAAGCCCGGCCCGGCCCTGCCTAGAGGGAGGAGGGGGAAGAGAGGTGGCTGGCGCGGAAGCCTGAGCACGCTGGAAGGGAGCGAGTTGACGGTCCGCGTCTCCTGAACCACCCGCTTACTGTCCCGATTCGGAGCCAGGGCGAAAAAAGGGCTCCCCAGAGTTTGCGCACGAATGAACGCTCTACTTTCCAGGAATAAACAAATACCAGGCCTTCGTTTCCACCGCTGCCTGTCTGGGCTGCCACACGCATTTCTTTCTACTCGTTTCTGCACAAAAGACCTCAGAAAGGAACCGGGGGTGGGTGAGGTGAGTTGGGTCCGAATAAGAGATAAGGTGAGTTCTCGGGTTCCACAGAATCAGAAGGGGAATAAAAGGAAGACATCCCTGAAGTCAGCAAACTTATTTTGGGGTACACCGGCAGGATGGGTGCCAGATGGGAAAAGCATTCCCTTCACAACAGCTTTCAATGGGTACAAACTCTGTACATTTTTCTACCACTTTTCATTCAGTCTGATGAAGTCCAATCTGTTTCTGAACTTTCTTCCTATCTTGAGAGGCCAAGAAGTCTTGTGTTTCAAATCGTCTCTCCAATGATACTCAAGACTGACCTGGTTTTCAAGAAAAGAAGCCATTATCTTCCCAATGGATTATTTTTTTCCCAGATTGGGAAATGTGCCCCACCCAGGCTTCAGAGGAAAGGAAAGATGTATTAGAGAAAACATTGAGAGCAATATTATCCTCCAACTATAAAGCTCAGTAACATCACCAGGAAAAATATCAAATAAATTGCAAAACATTCCAAAAATAAGAGAGGCAGTAGAACAAAGGGGGGAAAAATCTGCAAACACATTTTAGAACAACATTAATTTAAAGAGAACATAGCAAAGGAAACAATGACTCAAACCATCCTCTGGGATTAGGACAAACAATAAAGCAAAGAGTTAAAATGAAAGAAAAATATTCCCCTGTGTCCAGGGTGTTAGAGTTTGGAAAATATTTTTTTTCAGCTCCTCTGAAGAAAAGATGCTTTATGAATGCATGATTTTATTTCTTTAACTTGACAAATGTGGGCTGGGCAGGAGGGGTTCCTTTCTTTCATCATGATTTCCCCAAATCAATTCTATGGTGTTTTGTTTTGTTTTGTTCCAAAATGAGGATTTCTCATTTTGTTTCAGGAAGAGCAAAATAAAGGTACATCAGAGCGAAAAAGAATGCAGATATCCTTTCTCAATTTTAAATCAATATTATTTTTAAAGTGCTTCCTTTTTCTGATCATGTTTCTTCTATTACTTCCATGTTGATACATAAATGGGAATGCATGTAAGAGCACTTACTATGCCTTTCAGTAGACTTAAAAGTATTGGTACAGTTAACTGTTTCCATCCTATATGTATGTTGGCTGAAAACAGGAGTCCCTAATTATGATGACACTACAATATGCTCTCAAAAACAATGACACAATTTTAACCTCGAGACTCTTTTAATCCCTCTTTCCCTAATTTTATTTCTCTTCAAAAGTGGTAAAGCAGCTTGTTTGTTCTTTTTAAGATGGGCCATAGAATGTCTGCCTGGTATCCTGATGCTACAACCTATCATAAAGTGATTTAAATGTATAAATACATATTAGCAAAGTGCATTAAACCATGATTTATTTAACTATGAATTGTTCAGTAAACGCTCAAACAGCATTTCCAGCCAACAGTAAACAAATCACAGTTTAGTGCGCTCAGCCATTATATTCACTCTGCCAATGAAGTTTTCCTAGATGTTAAATCTAGCCTGACAAAGAGATTTCTCATCTATCCTTCTCCCTGTCATGTTAGGTTTAGGTGGCTTTTAAAAATAAATAAGGGGATACTTTGATATATGTAGTCCCTAGCATCTGTTATAGTTCCATGTGTTATGCTACAACCCACATACTGTACTTTGAGAGAATACAGAATGTGTACAGATCTGAATTTCTCTATCCATAAAGTTCAGTCTTGATTAAGAGAGATAATGCAGGGAATTAAAAAATGCATTTAACCCATTAATTTGTAATAGTCGCATAATTCTGTGGTTGCCATTTCCTGGTTTCCAATGTATCATTCAGACCAAGATCCAAAGACCAATTTCTGCTACCCCATAAATTGTTAATCTTTTTTTTCCCAACAGTAAATTCTAAAGTGTAATATTCAACTGACAATTAGTTCAAGAGCACTAACTATGGCACTATTTCTCACAGAATGATTGCCAATTATTGTTCCATCCTCCATTTCTGTTATTTGCATCTGTATATCACACACCAAACAGAAACCTTTGTAAATGTTTCTGGAATGTCGTATGCTTATCCAAGAATGCATGTCCACAACAGTTATACATTTAAGGGATTTTTGTAAGCTCTTTTGAAGATACTTAACATATTCCCTTCATCTTTCCTTCTTATCTCAGTTTTACAAGAGGAATGAGACATGTCTATAAATTGGCAATCATACATTGACTAGAATTGATTTTGAGCCAGATTTTTGACTTTTGGAGTTACCAAATCTGCGTAGCCAAAATCTGGATAGTAGAAAGTTTTAAAGGTTTTCTTATCTATTTACTGCCATCTAGATCTGGATTTTTCTATTCCATATTTAGTACTCTTAATTGAAGTAAAATGTGAAATGTTTGTTTGTTTACTTATTGTCACATTTCTGACAGGACATACCTGGCAAACCAGCCATGACCATGTATAAGCACAACATTGAACAAAATCATTGATTAATAAACAACGACATAAATTGAATAAATAACTAACAGTAAACCACATAAAGCCTTACCAGATCAGCAGTCAAATATAAGATGCATTACGGAGTACCAATCTTAAATTGATAAAAGTGAATTTTCACATTTCATTTAAAAATAGCCAGAGAGAATGAAAATTGCAAAACACAACAGCATTTCTCTCTAAAAAAAGTGAAATGATTTGCTTGATGCTCCCCATTTTATGATAATAAACACAAAATAATATACTAGAAACAGAAGTACTTACTTTGTTGACCTTCATGTTTGGAAAATAATTGCTTCTTCGTTTTGCTTGAGGCCTAAAGGCTTTACATTTTTATAGTCAAGTTCTCTTTTCCTCACTGATATATTTTGTTACTATGGCAATCAAAAACTATTTCCATTCCATGCAGTTCACAAACTAGTCACTTGCACTTATTTCAAGAGTGATAAAATAGAAGTTGGTGATCTGGAAATTGGAAAAGGGAGGAAGGGAGAGGAGGAAGAAAGGAAGGAGAGAGAAATGCACATAATATTGGTACATCACCCTTTCTTGCTAAATAGCTGAAGTCTGTAGTGATGTCACTGGTATGCACCATGATCAATGACTTAAGCTACAGAATTGTTAGTTTCTTCCACACTAGAGTGGAATATATGTTTATTATGTTCTTATTCATTGTTAGACTGAATTTATATTATTTTGAATTAAAAAGACATGTTAAATAGCAATATGGAAAATGAGTTAATATTCCCCCTCCCTCATTTATGTACACTGTGCTAGTTAATACAAATGAAATTAGATACTTAGTTTCATAAATTGATTTAGAACACCATGTATATACACAAGCATTAATTGAAAAATGCTACCTATTTCCAGAATTGGCTGTAAAAGATCTCATGCAGGCAGATCCAGTCAATAGTCAGTAATCTCTGTTACAAAGCCAAAGCATGTCTAAACGCCGAAGGTGCATGAAATGCTGTTACCTTCCCACCAAAGTAGTCCCTATTTTTCTACTTGCATTTTTACATGCTTTTGAACTGCTAGGTTGGCAGAAGCTGGGACAAGTAATGGGAGCTCACTCCGTTATGCAGTGGTAGGGATTTGAACCGCTGAACTGCCAACCTTTCTGATCAACAAGCTCAGCACCTTAGCCACTGAGCCATAACATCACTTCATTATTCATCTTCATTAGTAACTTTCAAATTAGCATCTGTTTCCCTTTGGGTCTGAAGTTTTTTGTTTCTTCCAGTTATGATTGAGATATTATTTCTTAGAAGAATTCTTCCAAGCTATTTGGTAAAGAATTTGATTGTAGGAAATAAGGCTACACAAAGTACATTAAAATTTGTATTGCTGGACTTTTTTACCATATAACTGCTTAGGGATTTTATAGAGATATCTCAATGAAAGGCAAAGATCAATCTACTCCAAAGTTGTTACTAAAGGATTAAAGGTAGGATTTACGGCACACAATGCAAAGGAGAAGTGTTAATGGAATGTTAGTGAATCAGAGAGAGGCAATGTCATATGACCTTGGACATTGGAAATTGTAGTCATGGTGGCATAGGTCAAATGACAGGATAGCAATTCCATGAGAAGAAAGGAAAGGTGATGCTATTGTGAAAAAGATGGATGAGATAACAAAACAACAGGGAAGATGGTCTGGAGTTTTAGCAAATCAGCATAATGCAGTTTCAGAGCCAGATGACTCATGACACCTTCAGGGAAAAAATACGCTCATGTTCTAGTATACAAAATAAAATTTCAGGAATCTGTTAATGCAAATTTGAATCAATAATTGAGAGAAGCGAGTGGTGACCAAGATAATGATCTATGTCATGTTTTCTATAATTTTGATTAGCAATATGGCTATAGTCATTTCTTCTTCACCTATTTAGCTTAATATAGGAATATCCAAGTTCTTTGCCAAAATGGATCGCCAATAGAATTTTGAAAGGATATAGTAAAGAGTAAGCGAATTATATTCCTTTACCAGTGAATGTCCAGTGCTACAAAGTGCATGTTCACCAATTATATTTATCCATTTACAGTTAGTCTTCATTTAACCACTGCAATTGGGACCATCAATTCCTGTCAGCCTTCTCAAGTAAACAAGCCAGAAAACATGACCAGATGAGCTAATTCTACTTCGTTGCAAGACTATATTAACAGAACCTTGCAAGCCTGAAAGAACAAATCTCCCATATTTGTTTTGTAGCCTGGTAAGTTAGAGAGGTTCGTTTCTGAGTTTCTTTCTCAGTCCATCATGCAGCTGCAGGCTACCCCACTTGCATTTTATCATTCCCTGGGTAGCATCTCTTCCCCCTTGTCTCAAAGTCATTCCCACCTACCATCACAACTCCAAGGCTAAGTGACATTCAGTGAAACATCATGCGACAAACTCAGACTTATAATCTCAGTTTTCATGCAATCGTTAAGCAAATCAGTCATTAAGTGCAATGTCATGTGACTGCAGTTTGCATTATCTGCCAACTTTGCTTGCTGGAAGCTGACTTGAAAGTTGCAAATGATGATCACATGACCACAGGACACTGTGACCATTGTAAATGTACACTGGTTGCTAAGTGCCCGAATCATGTTCCCATGACGGTAGGATCACTACAAGAGTTATAAGTTTGAGAACTGGTCACAAATCTATTTTTTCAGTACTGCTATAAGTTTGAATAGTTGCTGAACAAGACAGTTATTAATCATGGATTATCTGTACTAGGTATGCATTTTACACTTCTTAGGGGAACAGACATAGATAATATTTTACCATCAAAATATTTATGCGATGTAAGTATTGTTCAGACATGTGCCCAAAATTACTCAATAAACTTCATCTCAGAGAGCAGAAATTGCTTTGTACTTTCTGAATCTGACAATAAATAAGAACAACAGAGCTTTGTGAAAACTTAAGGCTGACAAATACTGTATATATTGACTTGATTTTTTTTGTGTGAACCACCTGGCCACTTTCTCAAATAAATTACTGCCTTGCTCCCAAACAGTGGAATATTATCACTCAAGAGTCCCAGTCGCTCCATCTTTAGGAAGAATTAAAGACTATCTTCTTTTCCTAGGTAATTTGAGATAATGGTGCTTTTAGTGCTGTTTTTATTGGGTTTCAATTGTGTTATAAGTGCACTAGAGATAGGAAGGTAAGGTCCAAACTGAAATAATAAAAGAAATGTTACCTTGAATTGCAGATGTATTTGCATATAACTATGAAGATGATCAGTTAGGTGGAAATGACATGCAGAACTTCAAGGAATAGCAAACAAAATATCAAAAACCATTCAACAAAAGAGGATTCCTCTTTTGTCCATTTATTTTGCTTTTAATGTGCTTCAGTCCCTGTTCTGCAGGCATGTAAGAGATCAAAAAAGAAAAAAATCTGACAAAACTTTCAAAGTTCTCCTAATATACAAATATTTACATACTTCTAGAATGCATACAGTTTGCAAACTATTTTCCATAATATATATATACTTTGACTTAGTATACTCAATTTTATATTGTGTATATATATATTTAATTGAAAACCCTCACACTACAAAATTCAGCAGAATACATATTTAAGGATGGAGGTATGCAGGGGTGGGATTCTACCAGTTCGGACCAGTTCTATAGAACTGGTTGTTACAATTTGTGCAGTTTGGAAAAGTGGCAAATTGTACCTCTGGCTGGCCCTGCCCCTCTCTGTTCACCCCTCCCCTACCAGTCAGTCCATATCTCACATGCATGACATTGCGTACATGCCCGACATCGCTGACTATATTCTCCCCCACCCAGTCACTCCTTAAGGTATTTCTTTTTTTTCCTCCCGACGATCAGCTGTTCCGATAATCAGCTGTGCTGGGTTCCCACTTGATATCTTACTGCTTCACCCATGAGGCTTCCCTGAGGCCTAGGCAGCAAAAAGGGGTGCAGGGGGAGCTGCCCCCCCTGCTCCATTTTTTCCCTTGCTGGGCCTCTTGGAAGCTTTCTGGGAGCAAAAACACTTCCCAGGAGGCTTCACGGAGATCCAGGAGGCCCAAAAATAGAGCGCGAGGGTGCTGCAAAAAAAAATAAATAAGAAGAAGCCATGTCCACCCAGTCACATGGCCATGCCCATAGAACTGGTTGTTAAAAAATTTGAAACCCACCTCTGGAGGTATGATCCAGTTTTTCTAGAATTCCAAGAAATATGAATTGAATACTCATATTAAAATTTAAATGAAAATAATTCATTATGCCTTTCTATATAATAAAAAACATTTTGTCCTTGGATTAGCCATTTTGTATTTTTAAACAAGTGGTACCATATTACAAAGGTGGTATTCAGCAGGTTCTGACCAGTTCTGGAGACCCAGTAGCGGAAATTTTGAATAGTTCAGAGAACTGGTAAATACCACCTCTGAATGGCCTCACCCCCACCTATTCTCTGCCTCTTGTCCCAGCTTATTGGCTGGATCTTCTTTTGTTGCCCTGCACAGGAGAACAGAGCTGGAAAGCAGGTTAGTTGGGTGGAGAGGGAATGGGATTTTGCAGTATCCTTCCCCTGCCACACCCACCAAGCCATGCCCACCAAGCCATGCCATGCTCACCAAGCCACGCCCACAGAACCGGTAGTAAAAAAAAATTGAATCCCACCACTGCCATATTACACTATCAAAGGTACATCATAGGAAACTGTTAAAATATTGTACAGGATATGCTAGTCTGTACTGAAGATACATTTGAATGATTTTATCTGGGAATTGTATGTTTAATAAATAATGCTCTATTCTATGTGGTCATGCTCTTGTTTATCTTGATGTACATCTTTATGAGGTTAGGGTGATTGCTATAATTCTTTCCCTGGACCATGAGCAAAAATATGACACTGATTAGAAATGAATCAGAGAAAGGGAATAAAGGAGTTTGGAAGTTTTATTTTTGCCTATGTGAATTCCTGAGAAGATTATGTAGGTATTTCTAGGAGGATGTGTCAATATGTGTCATCCAGCATCATGTTAACTTTATATCACCTTCTCCTATTTATGCATACCTATGCCTGAAGATAGTATTTTGAAAGGACCTAGATGTTCCTACCAAGTAAGACATGATTCATAATTACTGAGAAAGGAGAATAGACTGAGATCCAGTTGATCTCAGCAATGGCCTGCCTTGTCGTGCTTGGATCTAGGTAGCATCTTGTAAGGTACAAGGAATCAGGAGGACACAGGTACAGAATCATAGGAATGGAAAGGGACCTTGGAGGCTTTCTAGTCCAACTCAATTTCAACCTCAACCTTATTGCATCCCAATTTTTATTGAAAACCTTCGGCAATGGAGTACCTACAACTCTGGGAGGCAAGCTGTTCCATGATTAATTCTCCCCACTGTCAAGAAATTCCTCCTTAATTCCAGGCTGAATCTCTCTTTAACAAGCTTCCACCCATTGCTTTTTTGTCCTGCCCTCTGGTGCTTCAGAGAATAAGTCAACCCCCTCTTCTCTGTGACAGTCCATTAAGTACTGGAAGACAGCTAATCATCACTAATCCTTTCTTTTCATTAGGCTAGACATACCTACAATAGTTCCCTTAACTGTTCGTCATATGATTTAGCCTCCAAATCCTTTATCATCTTTTTGCTTTTCTCGGTGCTCTTTAGTTGATCAGAATGACACATGTATTTCTGCTTGCCTATTTACAGGAATCTTGCCAGATTAATGCACTCATTACAGATGCTATTAGATAAGCACTGCAAGGTCTAGGGAAGATCTGCTTTCTGTTCTTTGTCATCAGCAGATTCCATGCTAGACAAGCTTTTCATTATCCCATCACTTTAGTTCCAGGTTCCATTTCACATTTGGAGAGCATACTAGAAGAAGGCAATAGAAATTCACTTCTAATCTCCAATATCTCTTCCTCACATTGTTTGTATTACTTATTTATTGAAAATAAAAATCTACAAAAACATATAGAAGAAAGGAGGAAAGAAAAATATCTGCTTGGGCTTGATCCTTATGCAAATCAAAGCAAACTATAATCAAGTGTAAAGCGACATCCATAATCTCTCAAACTATGCACCAGCATCCTTCAGAGAAATAATTTGGATCAGGAAATGTGTTATTTGGGGGGCTAATATTGCTATTGTTTTCTGATTTTCATGTTCAATATTATATACCAGTAAAAAGAGCCAATCCAAACTATTTCAACATATCCAGATATCTTTTATTATCAGAGTATACCTGAGAATTTGTGCATGTAAGAAGAATAGCAATGGGTCTGTCCTTGTTAAACTGTCTTGTGATCTTTTATAATAATTGATGTGGAACAATTATTCTCCAGAATTAACCTTCTATGCATGAAAAAGCACAACTAGATGGGGTGCTTCATTTCTGTCACTCATTGATTATTCTGAATTACCTTTTTCATTTCCAAATTGTGCTGCGAACACAAGTTTCATTCCCTACACCAAACAAGGCTGGCAACTTTGACATACAGACTAATTTGGAAAACTTAACCAAGCATTTCAAACTCAGCGTAATGTGAATAATGGCTGGGGAGTATTGAGTTTGATTTAATCCATACACAGCAGCATTCAAGTGACAATCACACACTCAGTTTAATTGCATAGTTTCAGATTTGAAAAATCTCATTAGGCTACTCAGCTGCTTTGTCACTACAGGCTTCATTCTGAAACCTTGTGTACAATTGTGGTCAAATGATATAGAAAATATATATTTCTTATCATTAAGTATGTTATGTTATGATACAATCCACTAAAATGCATGGAATGTCGAAGTATTGAAAGATGTATTTTGGAGAATCAAATCATTTTTTATTTCAGGATAATAATGCAACTGCGTGTAAAGCAACCCACTAGAGGGCAATCTCATTACAGATAGGCATTTCTGCTCCATTGTTTTGCAGTTAAGTGCAAAGAATAGCAGGCTGTTTCTCCATTGTCAAGTTAGTTTTCTTTTCAAGATTTATGAGCAGTGGCCTGAAGCATTTAACGTTAAACAATGTGGATTAATAAGCCCAAAATACAATTGCATTGAAATATACAATAGCATCAAAACTAAGCAACTTAGAATTTTGGAACTCCTGCTCACAAGAACATATATTTTATTAGACTTTATTAGAAAAGTACTTATGATAAAAAGAGAAAGGAAACAATTGCAAAGGAGGTAAAAAAAAGAAAAGCAAAATGAAGAATTACATAGAATAAGAAATATTTGCCAAAAGTGCAAATATAATTTTTGCACATCCACACTAAGGACAGAAAAAAAGCAGGAAAAAATGCAATAAAATAGGGAGGGAGGAAAAGTGAATGGGAAGGAGGGACGGAGGGAGGGGGCAGGGAGGGAGGGAGGGAGGGAGGAAGGAAGGAAGGCTGCAGATGATTGAGGATTATGATTTGTAAATTACAAAGTTCTTTATAAATTACAAAGAACAAACATTTAGCATGAATATAAAAGTAGGCGGGACAATAAAAGTGTTCCATTCAAACTGAACATGGAATGCATTGTTTTGTTGTCACATATCTGCCCAGCATATTTAATAAATGCTGCTCATATTCAGTTACAATAGATAGTTGCTTGGAATATTAATACAGCAACCCATTAGTTTATACAGTCGAAACTCGAACACAGTTCTGAAATACAATGAACCTAATTTACCAAACCTGATAAACAGTGCCTCTCTTAAACATTAATAAGTAAATGATACTTTTGTACTAGCAAGCTATAAATGGAACCTGCTATAGATAGTTTAGGAAGTTGTTAGGAATTCTTAAAGAGATAAGCACAGGCTTTGCCATTTACATGAAAGCTCCATGTTTTTCATATTATCAGAAAGCGTGGTACTAGAGATATGATCAATAATTAAAGACCCAAAAGGATTCTGTGCCAGTATGAAAAAGTTTTTTTTTTCAAATAAATAATGAACAGGGTTTTGTTTAAAAGCAAGAAAGAGACGGAGAATTTAAAAAAGTTCTTCAGAGTCATGTCAAAAAATAATCTTTCCTTATTAAGAAAAAAGAAAACTCATGAAATCTTAAGTAAGAAAGCAAAATGCAGATATTTTACTTTGACCACAGCCAAAAAAATGTGCTTTGAACTGATATATATCCTACATTATTTAAATAAACAGGACAATGAGCATCAGGATGAGGTCAATGTCAGCATTTCTGAGGATTTACATCAGGAACTGGAAAGACGAGAAGCTAAATGAGGTTCTAATTTGGATTGTGCTCAAATCATATCATGACCGTCATCTCATAACAAACAAAACAGCTGGACAGGAAGAGGCTGCATTTGTAGCAGTATCACTTACCAATGTAACAGGAAAAAGACAGCTGAAACAAATATCTAAAAAAAGAATTTGCAGATTGCCATTTGTAAAACCAGCAGGCAAAAAAAGCAATGAATTTAGGAATGAAACTCTCATTAAAAATAGGCTTGTTCTAGTGTTCATTGCAAGCAAGGTAACATTAAAATTCTGCTCATGTAAAGAAACATTTTCCTTAGATTTTAAGACTCACAATGTATAATAAACAACATGCCAAAACTATAAGCATTTGTTTTATAGAATTATCATCCACTCATAATATTTTACATGTTAGTTAAAAGTAATCCCAGTTGTTCAATGGAGCTTGTTGATGGGTAACAGGTAAGAAACCAAATGCTAGCATGGTTATGAATTTAACTTTTACAATAGCATGTGCACATACATACACATACACAGAGACAATGGAAAAGAAAGTATGAAGTCCAAATACCAAACTCATTTTTACTGACCAAATGTTTATATAGTTTTTTCTTTTAATCACCCTGTAATCCCTTGCATCAGGGTGAAGTCGGCGTCACTGAATGGAGCTATGCATTCACTGGCTGGATGCCCTTCCTGATGCCTACATGGAGCTCACAGCAGATATTTTCTCTTTGCACCCAGAGAAATATCTGGTGCTACCTAGGATTGAACTCACAACCTCCTGATTGTGAGGCAAGGGCTCCATTTCTAGGCCTTCATGCCATTCCCAAATGTTTATATTTTTATGTCTGTACAATTTTTGTGGTGTTTTTCCTGAATTTTAAACATAATTTTAGAGATATTAAAACTGTATGTAAGAAACACACACACACACACACACAGAGAGAGAGAGAGAGAGAGGGAATGAGAGAGAGAGAGAGAGAGAGTTTTATCTGATCATTACCACATACCTTTACACCAACTGTTCTTGACATCTAAACAACTCTCAATACTATCCTTCTAGACTGGCTCCAGGAGTTGGGAGTGAGCAATAGGGTATTTTACTGAATCTCCTCTTCCCTCCAGGTCTGTTCTGGTCAATGTTAATAGGACAGGAAAGGTCCAATCCATGATCTCATCTTTTAATATGTACATGAGGCTTCTGGGTGAGTTCATCCAATGGTTTGGGGTGACGTATGCTGATACACAGCTTTATATCTCTATTCCAGGCTTTTGAGGGATGCTGTGACATCCTATCTCAGAGTCTGGAGGCTGTGCAAACCTAAATGGGATGCAACAGGTTTTAGCAGGACTCAAGCAAGATTGGTTTGGGTGTTCAGAACTTCTGGTGCTGGAAACTTTCCATTAATAGTCATGGATAAGGTGGTATTGCCTCAGATAGACCCAGTACACAGTCTGTGAGTCCTCGTGGATTCACAGCTCCATAATTAACCCACCACTACCAAACCACCACCACCATTACCATAGTAATATATACATTACTTTAAGATCTGAAGACCATTTTGGAGACTGATTATCCTAGAGAACATCTATCTATGTTATTGCAAAAATTCAATGCCAATTTGATGATGTAATCAATTAAAAACATCACTCATATTGATCTCATGCTATATCTTAGTCTGCATTTAATAATGCATTTAGATCACTGAATTTAGAAAGCTTCTTTCAATGAATATGAATATGAATGTGTGCTAGAACTGAATCGTAGTTTACAATATTTGCTTCTGAAGCAGTATCAATATGCATCTCATGATAGCTGAACTCTTACTCTGCAATCAGAAACTGTCAAGTCAAGCATATGTCTGGCCCATTGATTCATTTTACATTGACCCAATAACTAAACATAATGGTAATGTTGTCAGTCAATTAGAACTTGAGACGTGTGCAAGTGATAACCTTGGGTTGAAAGTGTCTGTATCCCATTACAATTCTTTCCATGCAATTTTAATCATGGTGCTGAGTATTCATATAGTCAAATGCTATGCTTTCAATTAGAATGCAGTTAAAATAAAAACAAGACCTTTAAATGTTTCAGTAATTGTGTATTCAAGCTTCCAATCTCTCACATAAAAGCACTCATAAATGCCTACAGCAAGAATGTAAATTTATCTGGGTAGCTGTAGATTCTGCCCTACATAGAAATAATGTAAAAGATGGATATTTAGTCATTTCTTTTTTGTAACTGACAATACAGACTTAAAACTCATTGATTGCTAAGACTATCTCTTCTAAGAATAGGAAATTATTCATGGAGAACCTTCTGTTCAAGTTTCATTGAGATGAATAGGAACAGGTCAAAGTATCTGTTGAGTTATTCAGCTGCTTTGCAAGTCTATCAGGTAATACTTTTGATGACAGTAAGGGCATTTTTATATATTCCTCTGCAATATCAGGCCTTCCAATGCCATAAAAAAAATTCCAGCAGAGAGTAAGGGGAATATTTATAGTTTAGTATAATATTGTGTCACCATTTACCCGCATGGGCAATGCTTGAAACTATCTACCAAATTCAGACATGTGTATGTCCATAAACAATGCATAACCGACCCTTCTCATGGAAAACAAACACATGAATGAACAACCAATTCTCAATGATTTCAATAAAAAAGACAACATTTTCTTTGAGAAAAGGTCAGATGAAAACGGGGACAGTTATATCTTTAGGCAGAGATAAACATAAGTCATCTCAGGTGACTCATTTTAGGAGACTGTTAATGGAGGAAGCTGTTAGCTCCTAAATTTTTATGAACCAAACAGCTAATCCAATTAGTTTCAGAAGACACTAGAAGAAAATGCTAACATGGTTTTTGCCTCAGGTAGGAAAACAGCTTAGCTTTGAATGGAAAAACTGTATTGCTTCTGAATATTTCTTGCCATTTTGAAAATAGCATAAGCCTGTTTTCAATTCACTGAGAGAGAAAAACTACAAATCCCTGACCCTGGCAAGAATGAATGCTTCCAGGAATACTTTGGATAATATTTTTCTCATAACAGGGACCTGGAAAGCTAAGGAAAGCTCATGATCACTCTTCAGATGGAAGACTTTGGCTGAAAATGAGGAAGTGATGGAGAAGCCAAGAAACCTCATGTCAAGCTAAATTTAAATCCAAAATCATAATTTAAGCCAGAAGCAAAGGCTTTTGAGAATAGTACAGCTATTTCATACTCCCTTAAAATCATCATTTTAGTTCTGTCATCATTAAATTATTTTAGAATACAATAAACATCAATACACATAACTGACAGAAAACACTTTTAGGAGTCACACCAAACTAAATTTGGTGGTCATAGCTGAAATATGATTGAGCTATCAACAGATTTTTCTCAGATAACTAGTTAGGAATACAAAGCTCAGGTCTGTGCCTTTTTATGTGTTGGTATATAAAGACATAAACAAGTACTGTATGAATTATGGTTGTAATATGAAAAATATTAATATGGGATAGAAAAGAAAAGATATGGTGAAGTAAAGGAAGAGTGGGCCAGGCTATAATTTTGATACAAACTGACTTGTTGTGAACTATCTTCTACCTGTGATAGCAATTTTTGCTGAAATACAAATAGTCAGTTCTACCATTGTGATTGGCAGTTTCCTATTAATTGCAAATTAGACAATCGGTGTTTTAGGAAGTATGGAAAACTAGCCAGCCATATCTTTCCTAGAAATTTGTGCTGTAATTTTTGTTACTTTTCAAATGGTTTATGTTCTTTATGATCATGAGATACATTTGCTTTGAAGTGATGCAAACAAGAAGTTCAGTGACAGCCGATTTCCGGTTTGAGCTTCTTCGGCGACAGACCAAAACCTCATTTCTCTGAGGCTTCGATCCGTGCTCACCACTGGAGCACCCCGAGCCGGCTGGTTTCGGGGCTAAGCCACCTCGTAGAGATAGGGAGAGGGGGGAGACTGCCTGCAGGGTTGAGGAGAGCCACATCTCTCCTCCCAGCTGGCCATTACTCCCTTTCCTGAAGGCGGTTGTAGCGGTGGTCAGAAATGGCCACCACAAAGAAGAACTTGACTGGAAAAGAATGTGCAGGAGGAAGATAAGAAGAGAAAGTTTTGGTTGACCGGGTCAAACAGCAAAAGCAATAAATAAGGTACCTTGGAATTGAAACTATTAAAAAAAAATAACATTGTTCTCTAAGAAGATTTTTAAGCTGCAAAGGAGAGAGAAAAGGGAAAAGATTTGTTTTTTTTCCTTTTCCTATACTGACAGCTAAGAAACTTAAGCAAGAAATTTGAAAAAAATCCACTTTGACATTAATAGGCATTTAATTCTGAAAATAAAAAGTCAAAGGGATAATAAAGATTTCTGGATAATCAAAAGCTTTTAAAAACAGGAAAGGAGAGAAAAAGAATAAAAGGGCAGGATCTGGAAGGGAGGAGACTGCCTGGAATTAAAAAGAACTTGCAGCAAAATCTCAACAAGACTTCCAAAAAATACATTTTAACTGAAATATCACAACAAAAACCCCAGGAAGAGAAAGTGGAAAAAGAAATAAGAAGAAATAATTTGGAACTATTTGGATTACTTATATTATAAAGGACAGAAACAAAATATAGAGAAACAGGGCCTATTTAGAGATAATGGGTGAAAATTTAATGGAAAAAGGGGTTCTGCAAAGGTACATAAGATAGTATTGTTATATTAGAAACAGAAATAATTTTAGAAAATATGAAACAATGTATGATTAAAATGTTTGATAAAATTGCTATCGTAATTCAGTGGAATGCTTGTCAATAAATAAATGTAACAAAATGAATATTTAATGATTTACAAAACATATGTGAAGAGAAATAAGGGAAAAATTAATTATGGAGATTATATGTGTCTTTAAGGAAGTATGATATTTAATTGAAAAGAAGTGTTAAAGATGTTAAGATTTTAATGATTATTAATGATAGAACTGAATTGGAATGGAATGAGGCTTTATAATTACATATATTTATAATCTTTTTTTTAAAAAGAATATAGGGTGTATTTTTAGAATGTACCAGGAGAATTCGATTGGAAGTTATGTATTATGCATTATATTGAAGGTCATAACCTTAAGGTATATATTGAAGTTTAAATAAGAGTTGAATGGATGTAATTAAAAGATATAAAGGTGTCATTCTCCAATTAGTAACTACAGGAGAAAATTGGTTTAATGAGAAAAGATAATATGAAATTGAAACAGAACAGACAAAAATATAAATATAATGATTTGAATTGAGATGCGATAATCAAAATAAAATTGAGAAAATTAAAAGAGGGGAAAAACTATATAGAAAATGTAGAATAGTATAAGATATGGAATAGAATACAAAAAGGAGCATGAAATTGAGTTTTGTGTCTGTATAAAGAAGTTCAACCCGGGACCATGCTATTTTCAAAAAAGATGTTTTACTTGTATTTTGTATGTGTGAAAACCCAAATAAAACTTTATTTTTTTAAAAAAGGAAGTTCAGTGACAGCCATCTTGGGATTTGGACTAGACTAGAGGGAAACAATCCACAGCCTCAGATTCCCCCAGTAGAACCACTAACGATCAGGAATGCAGTTTTCTTCTTTCTTTTCTGCCCTGTAATAGAGACTATTTACAAATAAGACACAAATATAATTAAACATTTATTGAATATTTTACATTTTTTAATTTCCTTTCTTTAGGTTATCACCCTTATGTTCAGAAAAATTAATTTGAAGTATGTACTGTACATCTAGAGCTGTAGTTCTTAACCTGGGGGCAATTTTGCCCAACATGGTAATTTGGGCATATCTTGGAAATCATGGAGCAATTTATAATTGCTTGTTTGTGAGTTTGGGGATCCAGTTTGGAACTGCTGTCACCATGAAAACAACATAAACTATTTTTTTAGTGTTAATGACTTTATTTAAGCCCAGGGAAAGAGGTAATAGTTTCAGCTTAAGAACTACTGATCCAGAATGATCAAAAATAATAATTTTAAAACATTTTATCATACTTATAATCCTTCCAAAGAGTATTAAACTGAGGTTATAGGTTCTATTGTATAAAAGAACTACAAGGGAAAAATACTATATAGCTATTCCAACTTTAGATTCATATTATAATTCTGAATTCACATTTCACCTCAATAATTTGGTTTTCTAGAGATTAAAATTGCCCAAGTGAAGTTAACAAATGGATGGCGATGAACTGAAGTCAATAACATTTTTGTATTTTGTTCTGGCTTGCCAACTTCAATTCTGTTTATAATTTCAAAGGACTTACTTCTTTCTACAATTCCTTGTTTAAAAGCTGAATATACAGAAGTATTTGATTTTTAGCTATATCTTCCATATTCATTATGCATCCAAGTAATAAAAATAAATAAATAATAATAAAACTGGCAATTATTTTATAGAGGAAAAGATCAGGTAAATTTTAGTTTAACTGCAGCATTTTTAAAGCAGACAAAACACTTGATTCCTGGTGGTATCTGTTTAGCAGAATTTAACGTGATGCTCTGGAAGCATAACAAAGGATTATGAGCAATGCTGGATGAAGAATATAAAAACAGTCACCTAAAATACAGAAACACATGAAATGTTATGAGTTCATAAACATGAGCAGGTATTACAGAAAGAAAAACTACTTTTCACAGCTCACGTGCAAAAAAATGCAGTCCATTACAGTTTCATGTCAGTATGACATATATATGAGAGGCAGTTGGGTATAGTAGTTAAGGTACCATACAAAAAAATGGGAGACCTCATAAGTTCTCCTTTTTCCTATGATAGAAACCAGCTGGGTGACCATGAGTCGCTCTCTTTCAGTCCTAGGAAGAAGGCAATGGCAAACCATTTCTAAATATCTTGCTAAGAAAAATTGCTAACTGTCAGCAATTGCTAGCAGTCAAGAGTGAATGAAAAGCACCATAGCCCTGATGATGTTACCTAGTTGACTAAACGACCAAGCTCAGAAACTACCAAGTAGCTCGCAACCAGAATATACATGAACAATATTTATTTCACTGACACTTTAAATAATTGATTCTCAATCTCAGCTTCAATACCCAGAATTCCCAAACCAGTATTCAATGTTTAGATTATGGACCACTAGACGTTTTTGGACATTCACAGACCAAGTCCATTCACTTCCTCACAAGCTATGACAGATAGCTGTTGAGACCCCACTCTCTATTTCCCACAGCACTAACCATTCAGATGATTCACAGAGGTGGTATTCAGCAGGTTCTGACCAGTTCTTGGAGAACCAGTAACGGAAATTTTGAGTAGGTCAGAGAACTGGCAAATATCACCTCTAACTGGAGATTTTACAATATCCTTCCCCTGCCATGACCACCAAGCCACGCCCACAGAACCGGTAGTAAAAAACAAATTTGAAACCCACCAAAATTCACACACACAAAAATTAATCAGTGGCATAAACAGATTCACTGAAGCATAAAAGAGACAATACAGGTAAGAATATGAATGCTAACATTGAAAAATTAAAGAGTGAACCAATAGCATGCAGTTACCAATAGCGAGTCTGTGCGTGCTTTCCTAAATGCATCTGTAATCATCCACATGTAAGTTAAAAACAAAAATGCAGTTTGAAATATGATGCTGAATATCTAAAAATAAGGTTGTAATGGGCAGGAAATCCATGAGCCTGTAGCATCTAAATATCCAGAGGCTTTTATAAAGATTCTTGATCTTTATGCTGATAAAGTACATACAGTAATTTAAGAAGTAAATACTTATTTTTGGATTAGAATTTTGGTACAAAATTTAGGCTTTTAAAATGCATGGAATAAGAAGGCACATACAAATGTAACCTTATATTTAACAAAAAATATGACACATATACATCTGGTGTTCTTAACAGTGAAAAGATAAGGATGGTGTTTATTTATTAGGCAGTCTAGGCAGTTTCTAAATGTTATTTAGAAGTACATGATTGCAAACATTTGGAAAAGACTGCTTGAAATGTACAATCAAAATATAACCATGTGTCCCATTTAAAACGATTTATGAAACTTTGTCCACTGAGATGGAATAGGAATGGCAGGATGTGATGTGAATAATTCTTATCATCTCTCTCTCCCCTCTCCCTCCCTCCCTCCCCCCTCTCTCCCCCCTTGTTATCTCCTCCTCCTCCTCCTCCTCTTGCTCAAAATTTCTTTTGCCAAATATTTTCCAAATAGTGCCCATCATTCATTGTATCCATTTTTTCCCTCTGCAATAGTGTTTTCACACAGATTGTGGGGAAAGAAAAACAGCTGCCAGTTTATCAATGTATCCATTTTATAGCTATTTATGGTAGATGCAGTTTTGATCAGAAAGTTGTAAGAAAACTTTATATGAAAAATGGACATTGTTAGGGGTGTGCTGTTATTTCTAATCAACTGTGCAGGGTATTGGGAAAATTATATACAAATACACTGATGCACATTTGCTAGAAGTTAGCCATATATTGTAATGATATATATTCTAACAAACACATGCATTTATTTATTTTATTTATATGCTGCTCATCTTACTTTGCAAAGAGACTCTGGGTGTTACAATAAAACTGTAAACATAACAATATTATAACATTAAAGAAATAAGTTAGCATAGAGCCTCTACAAGAGGAGTGGCCAAATCAGGACATAAGTACATCATGACAGCCTGTGCATGTATAAAAGGGATGGTTTGTGTCATGCCATTGGGACACATGTTATCATTTGAGGAAATTGTTGGATTCTGAAGACATCTCTGAGGTTTGCAAAATACTATCACAGCTGAGCTGCTAAAATTCAGCTGATTATTTGGTAGCAACAAATAGTTACAGAAAACCCCAGCATTTTTCTGACATCTAGTGATCATCCTGATTACTACAGCTCAGATATAGTATACCTAGTATATATCCCTTTTCCAGATTCCTGCGCATTGATTAAATATTGTAAATATTTACCTGGTTGCACATAAGCTTGCTATTCAAAAAGGAGCAACTATTTTTCACAAAACAAAAGTATCTTTGACTAGCCCAATCTAGAATTCGTCTATCATACAATTTTTTGCTATTTCTCTCATTCTACTTCCTTTAGAAAAGCATTTTCAGCAACCATGCTAGGAAGGTTCACTTTAAATTTATGGGCTGAATATTTAAGCTGGTGCTTACTCTTATCTCTATCTCCTTCTTCCCCAAGGAGAAACACCAGAGAAGCAGAACTGTAAAGGGAAATAGCATGGATTTCCATAGCAGGACAGAATCATCTTTGTTGACATTCTCAGCATAGTTAAAGCAAAAGGCAAATGGAACTGGCATTCTTCATACTTTATCCCTATTTTCAGGAATCTTTTATCAAAAAGTATACCAAAAATGTATAGATAAGCACATTTAAATATTTCAGTGGTATTAATGTAGTATGTTAAAGTTGATAACTTGCAATAACAACTGTTTTAATCTGCAGATTTATTATTGATAATAATAATATTAGCACCATCCTCAGTCAATTGCAAAAGGCAGCTTTACTTGGAATAGCTTACATTCTTCTATTATATCTTTAATACCATCAAATATCTACCTATCCCAGGTCCTTGGGAAGGATTAAATAGGTGGATAAAAATGGCAAATCCAGTTTAAACATCTGGGTGACAGTGTGGCTCATAATAATATTATAGTCCCCTAGATATTTACTAAAGTACCTGCAGATACATTGAAAGTCAAAATTATTGTCAAAAAAAGAGGAAAATAATATTAGAACATCCAGTTTGAGAGAGAGAGAGGAGAGGAGAGGAAAGAAAGAGAAAGAGAGACAGAGACAGAGACAGAGACAGAGACAGAGAGATAGAGACACAGAGATCCCAAGACAGACAAAGAAGCTTTAGGTTACCCAGAAAATTTTGAGCTACAAAGATTATTCAAAGACAATATGATCTAAGGTCCCTGTGGTAGTTCTACATTAAATATCACTGAAAGTTACTCTCAGCCATAATGTATTGTGCTATGACACAATAGGTAACAGTCTAACAAATACTAAATTTAGGAGCAAGATTTCTGGACTAATCTAAATAGATGGTGCAAGAACATAGTCCATACTTCTTTTCATGTCATTTTATTACATAATTGTCCTCTGATAATGCAATGCAGAAGAGAACTATGACATATGAATTTGTACAATGCCATTTCTCTAATAAAATTCTTTAAACTGCCAATTGCCCCTGTTGCGAAATCCCATCTTCAGACTATGTAGATCTATTTCTACCTGTATTAAAAAAAAAAAAATCACGTTGGTTGTATCAGTGACTTTCACTGGTTTCTACAGTACTATTTTTATCTCTGTTTCCCCCATGCCAGGAGCTTGTTCGAAATTGTGAGCAGAAGTTACTTACTAACACTTAAAAAGAGAGAAAATTCAGTTATATATTTCTGTCATTTCTGTAAACTGACAGTACCCAAATTCAGAGACAAACCTTTGAGTAAATCTAGTCAAATTTTATAATAAAGCTGTGGCACCCAAATATTTATGGTCTAGGCAAGTACCTATAGGGAAAAGAAGATAACTGTTTTGCATCACATACTTTAATATTATGTTCTTGAAATATTCCAAGTCTCCAAGATAAGGTGCGTAACAAGAACAGAATATTATCTGCGTAATATTAACTATATTTGACAGAATGCTACCAGAAGCCCAACAGTGTTTTGTTTTCAATGTACTTTGCCCCATCAACCACCCAATCATGTTTACTTAACAGCAGCTATGACTGCACACCATCATACAAACTGGTTCAAATTCCACCAAACCCAAAACATGTACTTTTCCCAAATAGCTAGTATTCACAAGCCCTTACAATAGTATACTTCTGGTATGAGATCACTAGCTCTTTCCACACTGCTTAGGTAGGTGAAAAGAGCATAGGATGGTCAGTTTTGTGGAAATATGTTCTGTGTGGCCAGATCTCAGTGGTAAATTTTGTGGCAGAGATGTTTTCTTTCAGTTGGCCTTTTTCTCCAATTCTTTCCTGAACAAGATAGACAAAAAATGGTTAATTGACAGATTGTTGCCTAGTTGAGGGATCAAATTTAATTCCATGTGAGGCTAAATTTATTGGGGATTAATTTTAATCCATTAGAGATGAGTTTGCTGGATAATAAAAGGGTGCTTTTTTGTTGTAACTTTCTCATTGACCGAGGTAAACATGCTGTGAGGAAAAGATCTACATCTCACAGGTAACCATGAGACTAGCTGATTATGGTTGCTGCACCATAAAATTCTAAAAGTGAATAAAGGAAACCTTTACAGCACAATTGGATTTATAGTACCTAAATATGCTGCTCCAAATTCTACCTTTTTCTCTGAAGAGTATGAAGCTTTAAAGAACCAATCTTCTTGCCAAAGGTCAACTTTTCTTGTCCATTTTGTATTTACTCTCTTTGGAGCTCAGTGTACCATTGATGAGGCATGATAGAGTAAGACATTTCTGAACTAAGCTTAGGAGATGGTCATTAATGTTTCTTGTTTAGGTTCATTTGGGTCTAATGGTAGAGCAGTTTTTGACCCAGCCACCTTACATTCCAGTGAAATTTGGGTAATATCCCACCTTACATTCCTTCTGTTGGGTAATATCATCTAATTTATCTCACCTCCTGACAACATTATGCACATATGCTATATAGTCTCCAAATCATTGTAATAATATAAAGATATAAAGTAAACATTGTAATTGTTAACAATGTATGTGTTGCATTTAACATATGTACATTGAATTATGTGTTACAGATAAATTTGGGTGGCCAGCCCACATTTGTTCAGATAACCTGTAATTCTCCCTAAACATGTATTTGTGTGTATATGTATTAACACAGTTGCACTGAGATGGAAAAAAAACCTAAGCAATAAATTTGTTGATTCCAAACATAACATTATGAACTGAGAAAATTAATAACTGAAGAATTTTAGAAAAAAATGAATTAAACCCATATATTACTGAAATAGTAATTGCTATTGGTTCAGCTTCAGTGCGGCTCCTAAAAGTGCCTTTATAGACATTTTTATATCTTTCCTATATGGCTCTATTGCCTGGGATTTCAAGCTGTGAAGCAATTTCTAATTTGTAGAATTTCAGCTTTTAAGGGAAGTGACATGGCAAATAAGTTTTTTTTTTTTTCAAAAAAAATCTCATTTCCATTACTCCATTTATTTCTGAGGGCCCTTTCTGAGACAGAAGGTTGGACTATCTGAGTTCCACAGATGGAGAAAATCCTGTATCTTATAAAAACTTGGTAGCAGAATCAAAAAAAGAGCACCTGAAATTAATCTTTGGAAGATTGGCCGTTCAAATACAACTGAAAAACGAGTTAATTTTTTTAAGCTCCTTAATTTGTATTGTATATACTGTAGATAGTGATGGGCTTTGGTTAGCTATTGTGGTAATTTGAATCCTTGTCTTATGTATGTATGTTTGTAAGACATGGGAGTTTGTGTTTTTGAGCTACTTTTCTCCCATTTGAGACAATGTCATAATATTGATAACAATAATAACTGAGAAGACAGCAACAGAAAGCATATTGTGCTTCTGCAAAGAAGCTGAAAAAACACAGTGGACTACCTAGTTAGCTGCTGCAGGAAGAGTGCACAGACTGATTCCAAATAGTGGCGTGCCAAAGCAGCAATAATAATACATTGAAATATCTGCAAGAAATACCATTTGTCTCCAAGCAAGAACTGGTGGGACCACAAAACAGATAAAGTAATAGAAACTTAAGACGCTATGGTGCTCTGGGACTTTAAAATTCAAATAGATAACGGCATGCCATATAACATGCCAGATTTAACAATTATCAATAAGAAAGGCAAAATAAAAAGTCTATATAGTGGATGTGACCATACTTGGAGACAGCAGAATATAAAACAGAGAACTGGAGAAGATTGCAAAATACAAAGGCCTGCAAATAAAAGCAGAATGATTATGGCAAAAGAAAGCAAAGATAGTACCAATAGTGATAGGTGCCAAAAACAACTGGAATGCCACCAGTTGGCATTTTGACAAAATTACCATAAAGAAAAAAGGCAGCTTTACTTGGAACAGCTTATGTCTTGCAGTGAAACCTTAAACACCATCAAATAACATCTCCCTCTCCCAAGCCCTCCCAACTCAATAGGTTGATAACAATGCCAAATCCAGTCTAAACATCTGGCTGATGGTTTGACCAAGTATAATATTGATATTAATAATGTCAATAATGTTAATAACATCAACAGTTGGGGAGAGATCAAAAATGTTGAGATAGCAGGTATGACTGCAGGACTGAAGCTCCATACCATTTTTTTTTACATGTGCCAATTGATTTTACTCCTTATGTGCATGCTCTTGAATTTTAGATGTTACAAATGTGTGAGGTGTTACATAGCTTTTCCTATTTTCCAATAATTCCTCCTTGCTTTCTTCCCATTATGATCATTAGAATACCAATCTTTAGATTTATGGAAGAATCTTATTTATAATAGCTTCCATTGGCGTAACTGTAATACAACAATGCTATAAAAGCTGCCAGCATGGGGCAAGAAACAGTTTAAAATAATCGCTTCTCTTGTCCACCGGAGATAACGTGTAATGAGAAATTGGAGTATACAGCTAAAAATATCACCTTGGGGGTTTCACATCAGGTCTTCCTTTGTTAGAAAATGCAAGAGTCTTGGCTTAAACATGTCAGAAACCTCAACCAGGCAAATTAGTGACCTTGAGATAACCAAAACAAAAAAAGTTGAAAAAGGAATACTTTCTGTTTAGAAAATTCACAACAAAAGCTATCTATACCCTACCATGCAACAGTAAACAGATTAGTGCTCTGGGTAAGTAATGTTGTCTGTAATGAGGGCATCAAGATAATAGGCTTAGGAAGAGAAAGCCAGGCCAGTGATTCTTCCAGAAAAACAGCATGAGATGGTTGAAGTAAGCCTTGTACCATCTGCTTCACTAGTACGCATGCAAAGAAAAGGGAGGAAAAAGAAAATAGAAATAAAGGAAGATCCACATATGTTTAAAATTGAGGAGTTCATTGGGGACCATTGGGGACTGTATGTATGAAAGCCACCCAGAAAGGAATACAGATAAAGCATTTATGAAGGCAGATTGTCACACTATTTTATTCATCAAAACTGATGCATGTTTTGAATGCCCAAGATGGCTGCTCTCACATCTTTGATAGACTGCCTTATCTTTTATTTCTCTTCCTGGATTTTGCCTTTGTTTATTTCTCTCATGAAATGGCTAGGTAAGCCTTGCACCAAGGTTGGGATTGCAATTGGATATACTATATTCGGGGTGCAATGACTCAGCAGGTGAAGATACTGAGTTTGTCAGGTAGAGAGCTGACAGGCCAGGTTTGAGATCTGAGCTCTGTGCAATGGGATGAGTTGCTCCCACTACTTGTTCCAGCTCCTGCCCACTTAGCAGTTCAAAAGAATGCAAATGTAAATAGATTAATACTAACACTTGGGCCTTTGGTGTGTTGATATGCTGGCCGCATGACACAGAAATTGTCTTTGGACAACCTGGGCTCCCTTAGCCAAGAAACAGAGATAAGCACCATGCCTTAGAGTCAGATACAACTGAGAGGGAAACCTTTATCTTTCTACTGTATTCTCAAAAAAGTGTTTTAAGCCCTGAGAAACAAGATCACATTCAGAAGTTAATCAGACATGAGGACCTGGGAATGGTGGGAAGGCACAGCATAATCAAGCTTTGCATAAGCAACATAATTTCTGTTATTATAATCATTTTAAGTAGTTTTAATCTTCCTGTGGTATTTATTTCCTGGTCTGGTCTATGTAGTGGGGCTGATGGAACATACCCACTGGTCACAGAAGTCTGTTAGTTGCAAAGTTTGAAGGAGAAGGAGGATAGATATACCAGAATATCACATTAATTAGTACATGCTTCATTAAATTTCAACTCAAAATGACTCCAGACCATCTGAAGTAATGAAGCAATCCATCAAGGGACTATTTTTATGACATAATTTTATGCTATGTATGTACACATGTGTATAGGTAGCATGTAATACAAATACAGACAAAAGAAATACCTTTCCAACCTATTGTCTGTAATGATCTTCTACACTGAGTCTCTGACCACTCTTTAGAAGAATGTTCTTAACCTGGTGACTTCAAAAAAAAAAATTAGCATGTACTCCTATTGCTTTTTTCCTCCCTATTCAATTTCTTATGATTCAAGATGTTTTCTAAAAGATAAGGACTCCTTCATATAACTGGGGCATTAATATTCACTCCTACAGACATGATGATCTCTGTCCATGTGTCACTTTGGAGGATCATTTTTCATTTCAAGCAAAGTAATTCTGGTCCTCAGTTTCTTACTTTCATGGCTAAGCTCTTCTCTGAGCTGAAAAGAGTTCTTATTGTCTCAGAATATGATATATTATCTGTCAATTCAGAGAAAATGAAAATGTTTCATTAATTGTTGGCTTAAAGTACTAGGAAGTAATTTTTATAATAACTTTGGTTCCCTTCATATGAAATTTCAGCCTCATGTCAGGCATTGGTAGAGTCCTATGATACAAGGGAACATGCACTTGTAAAGAATATGATATTAATTGGCATTTGAAGGGATGAAATGGAGTTTGGGGGTCAAATAGGCAACCTGTGCCTCACTAGATCATCCTTTTAGAGATATTTCCTTGCCTGAATGGAGAAACAGATTGACCATAGGTGAACAAAAAAGTAGTGAGAGTGGGAGTGAATTCTGATTTGTGTGTCATGAGAAAGTTATTTTTAAAGAAATTTTTATATTTCCCCTAGTTAAATATATCAGCTTAGCACAACCTGATTTCTAACAACATGCAATATCAAATGCAGTGAGACCAACCATTGGAAGCTGATTTGAAAGTCAGTAACAGATTTCTTAAGATAAAATTTAAAACAAAAAGCAACAAAAAAGAAAAGTACGTTCACTTTTTCAGTTAAATGGAACCACTGTTTTCTTAGTATACAGTATATTAAGGCCACCTGTTTTGATGAAAACCAAGTAATCTATTCTTACAGTGTTAAAGTAACATTACAAGTTTTCCATCTGTCAGTTTAATTTCCTTTATTCTCTCATCCATGACAACTATTGTCACTTATTTACAAGGTTTATTTAAGAGTTATATTGCCAAGTGTCAGGGCAGTCATTAGATCACTAAACATTACATAAAAAGCACACATCCTAAATAAAATTATATCCAAGAGTTCCTTAATAAAGACAGCAGAGATAACCCATGGATGGCCAATTTCCATAGTACCCAGTGCTAGATTCCGTACAGAAGCTCGTTTAAAGGCCAACACTGTTTTGTTTTGTTTTTTTAATTAAAATTTGTCACCATTACTTCATGGCCCTGCTTCTATAGTCAGGAGACTATAAGAAGTGACATTGATCAGATGGCACATACCTTGGAATGGGAACTGAAAGTCTGTTACTTTCACAGATAACAAAACCTTTGCAACTATATGAAGATTTCTCCCATCACTGCCATATCTCCTTTATTCAGTAAGCAAGAGTGAAAAAAGCAGTTAGCTCAGAATGGGCTCTACAGGTCTAGACTTTTCGAGAATAGAATAGAACAGAACAGAACAGAAGTATGGAGCCCTGAAGCTTCAAAACTAAAAGCCTTCTTGTCTAAAAATAGAGGACAGACCACAACTTCTTTAAGCACTACTTTCTTCATTGATGCACATACAATATGTTGTATGCATATGTCATGTAGATATGTCATTCACTGGAATTTGGTCTTTAATACATGTGTGTGTTTATTTCTTTTTTAATTTCCAGATCTCTGAATAAAAACCTGTGTATCGCTTGAATTCAAAAATGTGAAAATGATAATTAAATATAATCAATTATTATAATGTCTATCTATCAGCCTAAAATTCAAGAGAGGCATTCCAAATTTGGAGGTGAATTATTTGGTCTTTTAAAAATAACCATTATATTATATAGTTAACCTTGGATGATGTTGAAAAACTAAGCAAAGTCAGATCTGGTTACTGCTTTGAATGGAAAGCAGCAGGAAACCTTAAAGCTATAAGTAACTTTGGGAAGTTGAAGAAATCCCAACGGCAGTGGCAAATTACTTCCATATTGGGTCAAGAAAGCTGCATGAAGATGTCCAGATAATCTTCATAAAGGAATATGATTTTAAAAAAATCTTTATTTTAGCAGCTGATGTTTTGGTTATAAAAACAAAAGTGTCTCCTGAATTCTACTGATAGAGTTGCTATTCTTTTTGTTTGTTTTCTTTTGTTGTTTATTTTGTTATATTCCACTTTATATTACATAGGATGTGTATTAATCTCCTGCCTTAAAATGCTTTACATAAGAATTGGTATGTCAAAATTTTTAGTAAAACAATCAGTGACAGTGACAGAATACTTTTGCTTCTTACTGAAATCATTAGCAGTTCTTAAACATGAGTAAGGCTGGCTTATGTAGCCTATGGAATGCCTTGTGGCTTCCACAGGGTATGTACTGTATTTCAAAATGGTCAAGATGGCAAATGTATTACTGCAATGCAAATTCTATCCCTTTTTTGTTGTGCATTGTAATGCCACATTCTCAATCTTATGTTTTCTAACACTGCACTACCCACACTTGCTTTTTGCCTATAATTCAACATTTTTCTCCTTCCCTTTATATCTCAGCAAACTGAAGCCCAAATAAAGGCTCCGTTGTTTTTTCCCGTTGTCTTAAATCAACAGTGCTCTTGTGTGGTTTCATGTTAACATTCTAAAATTTAGATAATCTAACTTTAGATACACTGGTGGAATTCAAAAATTTTCACTACCGGTTCATTACCATGAAGCATGGCTTCGTGGGCTTGGCTTGGCTTCATGGGCATGGCAGGGGAAGGATACTGCAAAATCCCTCCCTGCTCCTGAGGGAAGGTTACTGCAAAATCCCATTCCCTCCCCACACCACTAACCCGCTTGCCAGCTCTGTTCTCATGTTCAGGGCAACAAAAGAAAACCCAGCTGATCAGCTGGAACTTGGGAGGCAGAGAATAGATGGGGTGGGGCCAGTCAGAGGTGTATTTGACGGTTCTTCAAACTACTCAAAATTTCCACTACCAGTTCTCCCGAACTGGTTAGAACCTGCTGAATACCACTTCTGTTTAGAGATTTAAAAAAAGACATATCAATATCAAATGTGATTTCTAAAATGTCAGTGTCGATAAACATAAAGTTATTTAAATTTTACATTCCAAGCCAAATTATGGCAGTAACTAATAAGAGCAAAATATAACTCTTCGTTATGCAAAAAGTTTCTGTCTTAAATGTAATACATACAACTAAATTTCTACTGTATTGTTATTGTAAGGGACATATGTTAATATCCCTCAACCCAAATAACCGTGCACTACCCTGAAAAACCAGATCCAATGTGTGACTTCATCTGTTCATTTAGCCTTTAATAAGGATATGTATTACACATGTATAGATATGGATTGACTTCTATGTTCTGCAGTAGACAGATTTTCACATATATTACTTCTTTCATATCTTCAGTAAATCAACTTCCTGAAACCATATAAGTCTGTGAAGCATCTGTTGCAAACTACCTATGGAAAATTGTTCTAAGTTCCTGAAAAATAGAGAATTATTAACCTTGATGTGACATCTAACACCGGAAAAGCATCCCAAAGGTTCCAGGATTCCTTATATTTCAGTGAAGGTACTAAGGGACTAAAATTGATCTATGTGGTTGCTAGGAAAGATTTTATGACAAATAATCAGTCAATCAATCAATCACTACCAACCTTTGAAGTAGAATATGTCCACCTTGAGAATTCCTGATGTCTTAAAGTGTCAGGAGGCTCCACTGTTGAGCTATGTTAAACGTATACAGTACTTTTCCATTAATATCAAGGGAGGGGAGGCTGAGGAATTTAATACCCCCCAGTTTAACATACGCACCCCATTTATTTCCCTTATCCCAGAAAATGAGATTCCTAGAAGGTTCCAATCTAAGTAGATGCTACCAAAGTATGGTCCAACAGCAATTCATTTAAATAAAGGACTGGCTGTTTCAAATAAAACCACAGCTTTCTGGAATTGCATAATGCTTATTTATCGATATCTGTTTGTGGTTGCAAAAGTAGCATTTGTCTTATTGGCTATTTCTCTAGCAGCCATAACTTTTATTTTCAATTCTGAGTTCGGTGGAAGCTTCTGGGAAATCAAAAAGAGAGCTTAGCTATCAGTCTCTGAGAGGTCACTAACCCTACCTCTTAAATAACCCCCACATGATGCTATATTTGTTTCTAATATTTCTCTGCCTGGAAATAGAATGCTGAAGTTAGAATAGGCATTTTGGCTTAGCCATTATTTAGTAGTTGGTAATATAGGAAGGACTGTAATTGAAAAATGTTGTGCTTCAGGTAGTAAAAAGTATTCTTTCCCCCCCTCTCTTTTACTCTCTCTCTCTCTCTCACACACACACACACATGCACACACACTAACACACACACACACACACACACACTAACACACACACACACACAAATACAACTTTGGACATCAATTTTATTTTTAAAGTGTTGATTTTTTTTTTATAAATTCCCCACATTAGTACAATTGTTATTTGAAATATTTGCCAGTTGTTCACAATAGGATCCATTCATCCATTTATTCATCAGTTTTGGTTGGATTTGCTATTCTTCTTGCAGTCTTTCCATGGTCTAGAACTTCAGTAAGACAGTAGAAGACTGAACATTCTAAATATGGACTATTTTTTGAATAACCAATGCAAAGGAATGGCAGGACTTACTAATTAGTTTCCTGATTGACTACCATAGTTAGGACTGCAAGTGAAGTCCATGAATTTAGACTTATGTACTATGGTTTAAGTTCTATTACACTAATGTAAAAAGCTTTTTACCAAGGCAAGCTTTTATACAATGATTAGTTTGAATTAAATAGAATTCAGTTTCATATAACATATAACATCTAAAAGGTTTTTCACACTTTCAGCTTAGTTTTGCTTTAGCTTCACTAATTCTATTTTGGAAAAACATTGGAGCTGTTAATCTTGACAGAACCTTTCTCCTACTTATTCCTGTAATAAGATTAATTATATTTACGGAATACAACACAATGAATATAGAGCTTTTATTCTTTTCCTTTAAGTGAAATAAAATGCTTTACATTGCACATTGCTGTAATCTCTTGGGTTTAATGTAAGGCAATGGTAGCAACAGAAAGGGAATGTATTTCTTATGTCTTTCAAAACTTAACCAGCAATATTTCATACGTACTAAGCAATGCATATTGTTATGTGCATCTGTGAAACCAAACTAAATTCCAAGGCTGGACTTGGTATACACAGTAGTGGCTTATATTAAAGTGTAAATCCTATTCTACATTCTTAAGAAAATAAACAATTTGAAAGCTACAATTCCTTGGGAGGATATTTTTGGAATAAGGAGGAGGAACAGAAACACGAAGAAGACAAGATGTGCCTACATGAAGAAATGCTGTTTATTTCTTTTTTTAAAAATGGCCGATTTTCCAATGTGCAGCAAAGCTTTTGAAAGGCTTTCATTTACATGCATTCAATATTTTGTGTTAGAGAAAGCATAACATTGCATATTCTGTTTCATCAGATCTTGGAGTCACTACATTATAAATTCAGATCTTGGACTAAAAAAGACATATTGTAACAATAACGTTTCTACATGTGAGAGATTTATTGATACATTTCTGATGTCTCATATTTATGAGTTGTTTTTGTAAAAAATCATATAGGTATCTGATATCTGAAATAATTTCCCATTGTTCTGAATCTAGCTTTTAACAGTTAACTAAAGATAGATGATAATTCACAGTAAGGCTGCTGTTTTTTATAAAACAGTATACTATCTTCAGCAGCAGGATACCAGAACGGGAAAGAACTGTCATGATTCGAAGGACTTCCTATAGAGATCGGGTTGATCCATATGGAAAACACAATACTTGATTCAATATTCGTTTGCTATAAGTCAACATAGACCTTCAAATTGCTTATTTCATAGGGTACATTATTCCTAACAACTATTACTGTACTTGACAGGATAAAGGTAACAATAAATGAGATTGTTTCTAGCTCAGGGTTGAAATGTGGGATCCTTGGTGGTCTCTGAACTTACATCTTGCAAATATTTCATTAACCAAATTAGGTAATGAACTGCACTGATGATGTTGCCTAGTTTGGATAACGAAACATCTGCAAGAAAACAACCAAGCTCAGAGACCACCAAGGACCCCTTATAAATGTAAACGTTCTGCAGAATTCTACCCTAAGTTATTGATGATATTTTTAAAGCTAAAACTAAAACCTTCAATTCTCCAGTCTCTTCAGTCCTATTTTTGTTTTGTTTTGTTAAGGAAGTGATATCTCCTTTAGTGCTAAATCAAAGTGATTGAACTCCTGAGTGTAAAAATGTTTGAGCTCTTTAAAACGAATAGTATACAAGTACACAACAAATATGTAAGAACTCAGGATGCATGCAAGGAGCATTTGTTAGTGGAACCATGGTTAACTCATCAGTGTCGAAGACAAGAAGGTTACAGTACAGTATCTTCCCATATTCTTTGACATTTGCAATACCACAGCAAGGATAAAGGAAGCCAGCATTATCCGCATGAGCCTGGTACAGCACTGCTCAACAGGCTTTCTTAAGTTTGTATTTATCTTGGATTATTCCATTGGCCTTGAAACTCAAATACTTACTAAGAACATTGTGCAGCAAAAAAGATAGACTCCCTCTTAGATGAAAGTTTGATACAAATGAACAGCTTGTGTTATTTTAAAAGTGAACATATGGAACAGTCCACAAATAATTTGCTTTGGGATGAGTTCATTCCCCGATGCAAAAATACAGTTCTGGTCTTGAATGAAAAGATTCAATTTGCTTAAACAATGCCCATATTTACCTTTTTTTTCTTCTCCTTGGCTCTACTCTTGATTTGTCAAATTTTATCTTGACTAGTTTTCCCTGGTCCTGGGCAGGGAGAGGCAATATATTTTAAGCTGAAAATTGGCAAATGTGATCTTACAATATAATATTTGCCCAGTAAAGGAATGCTAACAAATTGCTGTATCCAAATATGGATTATCTATCTATTATAAAATCTGTACAAATTAAGAAACCCAATATTTCTTTTTAATGTTCTATCTGCAGTCCCCCAGTCTGTAATTTGAAAATAATCTCAAAAAGTACAAGCAAAATATAATCTCCTTGCCTGTTCTAATTCTAGTTTTCTTGCCAAAGGATTGCTAATTAGAAAAATATGTACTTTTACATATGGACTGTAATTGGAGCTTCCTAGCAGATGGTAACATCATTCGAGCCATCTACAAAATTTACAGATGCTTTCAAGTGCTGAGAAAATAAATGACAATGACTAAATGGAGGAGATGGCATGACCTTAGTCTCCTTTTTAATGTAAACCCAAATTGCTGCATCATAACAAGTGGAATTGTGGGCCATAAATGATTGAACTGCATTTTGACCTTTCAGACAGAATTCATCAATTGTTGAGAAAAAAATCCATAATTAATTCCAATGATCAAACTGATCATTTGTATCATGGCTGTGCAGCCTGTTCTGACTAGTGTTCTAATTTTTCCATTATAGCCCTTTCCAAAAAGTTTGTGGGGACCATAGAAACAAATAAGGTTGAAACTTCAACACAGCTAATACACTACAGGTTGCTCAGCCATAAACTTACATAAAGATGAAACAAAATAAATAGAAATATTTAGGATAATATTATTATATCCAATTTAACTATTTAAAATGAATATGGAAAAGAAGGCAAACATTTAATTTTTAAGAAAAATGGATTGCTTGGCTCATTTGCAGCAGAAGCAAGCAATCTGCAACTCTCAAATCTAACCATCCCTTGCATGTTTTCATACAGACTTAAAGTAATTTCAAAAGGAAAGTGGTAGAAATTTATTTAGGCTCTTGGCAAGGAAAATTTTTCACCTTCCTTATGGTATACAGGTAATCCTCAACTTACAACAGTTCACTTAGTGACCATTCGAAGTTACAACAGCACTGAAAAAAGAGACTTATGACCATTTTTCAGATTTACGACTGTTGTAGCATCCCCATGGCCACATGATTTACATTCAGATGTTTGACAGTGGTATGATGGCTGCAGTGTCCCGGGGCTCATGTTTTGCAACCTTCTGACAAGCAGATCAGGTTATTAATGGTGATTCCCTTAACAAATGTGGCCAGAAAAGTTGTAAAATGGGGCAAAACTCACTTAACAAATTTCTCACATACCAACATAAATTTTGGGCTCAATTGTGTCGTAAGTTGAAGACTACCTGTACTATGGGACAGAGTAGAAAAGTACATTAGAAGATTGAGAAACAGCTAAAGAAAGAGTTAGGAACATATTTCTTGATTGTCATACTGGTCATATTTTATTATACACTAGCTCGATACCTGTGCTTTGCTACAAAACTATGTGATTGGGCTTACTTTTGGGGGAGGAAAATAAGGGGGGAAAATTCTGCCTCTGCCTACCAGGATCCATAGATATTTATCTGGCTAGCATCCTGTCAGTGTGTGAGAGAGTTGAGGGCTGTTTGGAAACTGAAACATGGAAACTGAAACAGTATTTGCTGTGTGAGCAAGAAGGAGACAGCAAGGAGCCTGGGCATGGCTTAGCTCAACTGTTCTGTACTAAAGCTGCTTGGTGCTGTGAAACTGAAACTCCTCTCCTCTGTTTGTGTTTTGCATTTGTAACAGATTTCTTTTCAGGTGGGGAGGGGGAGTAGAACTCCTTAGTATCAGAGCGTGTTAATAATAATACTATATGAATTACTAATGCTCTGATGGTAATTTCGAAAATTCCTTTCTTAGTGAGCACCTAGAAGCCAAGCGTCAGGTTTCCAAGTGATGAAATCCATTTAAAAAGAAATGAGCAAAGTCCATCTTCCAAAACAAATTTCATTTATTTAGATAAGCATCAAATGTGGTGGTCTCTCATGGAAAAGATGAGACACAAGCGAGTGTTCTCAGG
>NW_020769338.1:4233574-4286363 GCF_900518735.1 Pseudonaja textilis | reverse complement strand
GTCACATTGTGGATTACAATAATTAGATATAGTACAGACTTGTTTACAGTTGTCTGAGCTGCTTGATTGTTTCTAGTGTTTGTTCTTAATTTCCTTACGCTATCTCAGTGACCTTTAAGCAAGCATGTATGTATAAGGTCTTAGACTAATCATTACCCAATACCCAAGTTGAAGTTTATTCCCACAATCAAATTGGCAAAGTCTGTTGTAATTCCAGATCTGACACAAACTGGAATTACACCACATAATATTGGAAAGTAGAAACATCCTCCAAAAGTCGCATTCCTCAATAGCAGTAAATCAATGTTGCCTAGTGTCATCAATCTCCACTTCCCGGTGTCAGCAGGGACAGCTTCTGTCCCCATGGGAAGGAAAGTCACCTAGCCAAAACAATCCTCTAACCACTCCTCCCACCTTACAAATGTGGTGAGACTGAAACCCTCCCCCCATTACTAACAAAGAGAAAGAAAGAAAAGGAATATATAATTGGGATATAGGGCTAAATAAAATGGCTACACATATGTCAATTTTGGGCTCGACACCAAAAGGAATATACATGCCAAATTTCAATTTCTCCCTCAACAACAGGTTCACAACTTGGGTTCCCTTAGAAACATGGCTCCTTGTAGATGGAGGGGACAGGTTTTGTCCAGTTAGGTTAGTGGGCCATTCATGCCTTTTTGGACTGAGAAGTCCTGGCAGCAGTCATTTATGCCTTAGATGATTGCAATGTGCTCCACGTGGAGTTGTTTTTGAAGGTGATCCAGAAACTGAGAGAACACCTAAGAGAACACTTGACTGATCTTGATGAAAACAAATCACCAGGGCCTGATGGATTACATCCCAGAGTTTTAAAGGAGCTGGCAGAGGTCATCTCAGAACCACTGCATCATATCTTTCAAAAATCCTGGAGCACTGGGAACTACAAGAGGACTGGAAAAGAGCTGATGTGGTTCCCATCTTCAAAAAAGGAAAAAAAAAACCAGACCCAGGAAACTATAGACCAATCAGCCTAACATCAATACCTGGGAAGATACTGGAAAAGATAATAAAAAACAGATCTGCCAACATCTAGAAACAAGTAAAGTAATAACTAGCAGTCAGCATGGGTTTGTTAAGAACAGATCATGCCAAATCAATCTTATTTCATTCTTCAACACAGTGACTAAATTAGTAGACCAGCAAAATACTGTGGATATAATATATTTAGATTTCAGCAAGGTATTCGATAAAGTAGACCACAACCTACTTCTTAGTAAGCTAGAAAAAAGTGGAATAGATAGCACCACCACTAGATGGACTTGCAACTGGCTGGCAAACCGTACTCAATGAATAGCCCTTAATGGGTCTAAGTCTACATGGAGGGAAGTAAGCAGTGGGGTGCCACAAGGTTCTATCTTAGGCCCAGTACTCTTCAATATCTTCATTAACAACTTAGATCAGGGAATAGAAGGGGAACTTACCAAATTTGCAGATGATACTAAGGTGGCAGGAATAGCTAATACCCAAGAAGATAGGCTCAAGATCCAGATGGATCTTGACAGACTAGAACACTGGGCCATATCTAACAAAATGAAATTCAATATAGAGAAAATTAAAGTCCTACACTTAGGCAAGAAAAACCCAAAGTACACATATAGACTGGATGAAACCAGGCTCAATAGCAGTAACTGTGAGAGGGATCTTGGAGTCTTAGTGGACAACCAGCTAAATATGAGCCAGCAGTGTGCAGCAGCAGCCGAAAAAGCTAATGCAATCCTAAATTGTATTAACAGAGGGGTACAATCAAGAACAAGGGAAGTACTAATACCACTCTATAAAGCCTTAGTAAGCTCACACCTAGAGTACTACATCCAGTTTTGGTCACCACATTATAAAAAAGATGTCGAGACTCTAGAAAAAGTACAGAGAAGAGCAACCAGGATGATTAGGGGACTGTAGGCTAAAACATACAATGAACGGTTGCAGGAACTGGGCTTGGCTAGTCTGGTGAAGAGAAGGATCAGGGGAGGTATGATAGCGGTCTTTCAATATTTGAGGGGCTGCCACAGGAAGGGAGGGGTCAAGCTATTTTCTAAAGCGCCTGTAGGCCAGACAAGAAATAATGGATGGAAACTGAACAAGGAGAGATTTAACCTGGAAATAAGGAGAAACTTTCTGACAGTGAGAACAATCAACCAATGGAATAGCTTGCCCTCAGAAGTTGTGGGAGTGCCATCACTTGAGACTTTCAAGAAGAGATTGGACTGCCATTTGTCAGAGCTGGTGTAGGGTCTCCCGTTTGGGCAGGGAGTTGGACTAGATGACCTACAAGATCCCTTCCCTCTGATTATCTGTTAAACTGCAGTTGGTAGAAAATATGGCAACCAGAGTATTTGCTCAGAACAATGATAATTTAATAAATACTGCCCAGGTTACCAACAGATTGCTTTACCCAATTCAAAGCACTGGCTTTAAATAATATTTCAATGGACTATTTTATATTTTTCTCAATAAACTAATAATAAAAATGGAGATAGCCTTGAAATTATCTGTCTGTCTATCTATGACCAGCCTTTTCATATCAGCATACAACATTACAAGCATAAAGGGAAAATATGATAGAAGAAGAAAAGGAAATGAGTGTAGTAATGCAGCATCACAGTAACCCTTAAATTCAGCATTAAAATATGACACACCCTCTTGACTATTGAAAGTTGGATTCAAGAGAGACTCATCATTCAAGGGACCAACTGATGTTTATTTTTACAGAAAGAAATATTTGGCATTGACAATTAGATTAGGACTATGCTATTGACTGCCATTCCTTGCTATTTGATGATATTACATTTTTCACTGAGATGTTTTATTGTATCTTTCTCATGTCACACCTGCTGTTACTACAGTATATTTTGGAAACTACTGAAGCTATAAGGAAGGGTTTATAAACAGGACAAATAGTAGAAAAATAACCAATTCAGCTCAAAATCAGCCTCATGCTCAGCAGACCTGGCCTACATTTCAAAGAAACTGAATAAGATTTATATTGATCTTATTCCTATAAACTGATATAGCAATCTTTTTTTTTTAATTTGCTGTTCATCTGGTCTTAGCAGATTGCAATATACACATAGTATTTCCAAATCATTAGTACACTATATAGTATCAAACAAGTAAGAGTTCATTTTTAGAAGATCATAGACTATTGGGGTAGACCTGATTAATGTTCAGTAACCCATTACTCGTCTGAAAGAATTAGAGAACAGAGAGGCAACTGTGAGAGTTAGTTAAAATGGATTAAGGAAGATGGAGAATGATATAGACTGGCATAAATTCAGACATAATTTAAGTGTTGCAGACTTGAGTCTGAATCTGAAACACAAGAAGAATTTACAAATACTTTGTGTGAATTATGAGTGATAATCAGTTGGTTTGTGCTTTCCTTATAAGCTATGTTGGTAATGTTAATTTGGTTTTTGTCATAATTTGTCCAGGAAAAACAGAAAGTATAAAACAAACGCTAATATTAAATGTTAAAACCACAGAGGATGCATACAGTTTTGCTAAAAGACCTGTAGGAAACCTCTACTCAATTTACCTTAGTACAACAAAAAACCTCCATGCAATCTGGATCCCTGCATTATTACATATGAATAAAACTTCCTTGCAGATTTCATCACGGTGAGTAGGAGAAGGGTGGGCTGCTGGAAGCAGGGCTGGCATGTATGGTCTTATTTTACCCCATACGCTCCTCTTCAATCATAGTAGCTGAACACAACACATTGAGCAGCAACCATGACACTGGATGTACTTTTTCAGGTTATTAAAATAAATCCAAATACAATATAAACTATCAAAACAACATTACTCAAAAAAGAGAAATACCACTGTTTTTCATTATGTGTGCAAAGCAATGAAAGTAAATTAGCCTATCAAAGGAGAACCTCTGACCCATTTTTACTAACATTAATATATAGTACTTTAACAGTAATAGGAAAAAGGACGGTCAAGATTGTCTTTTTCAGCAAAGATGTTCTCAAAGAAAGATATGTGCATTTGTCTCAGATGCAGATAAGCAACTGTTTTCCTTTTATGGAATTCATCTTCCCAGAGACCATCTATAGAAAGATCTAGCTGCAGCAAATGTTATGTGGAGCCAGAAGCAATCATGAGTAAGACCACTTATTCATTTTCAAGTTCTCTCTCTCCTTCTCCTGGTACTCTCATTTCTCTTTTTCCATTTATGCCCAAAGGAATTGACCACCAGAATGAGGCAGGAATTTTTTTATAAAATTCAGAAATAGTGCGGTTTTGTTTTGTTTTGTTTTAAATCAGGTTCATGTTAATTCTAGAAATCTGGTTGCTGATCCATAATTTAAAAGAAAGATAAATACCTTCAAACACAAATGCACAGTTTTGAAGGCATAATTATGTGATGGCAAAGATGTCTTGTAAGATGGTTTTACGTTCTGGAATTTGATTGTAACTATTGTAATGTCGCTATCACAGATCTTTGATTCAAGAAATGTTATCTATCACACAGGCACTTCCAGAAAGGAGGACATTATTGTACGTTTGATATGGTGCAAAATATTTGCCTGTATGAATATTAAAAAAAATACAGCTTAATGAAAACAAACCTGATTAACTTCCAGTCCTTCAACCTTCTAGGGCAGGGGTCTTCAAACTTGACAGCTTTAAGACTTGTGGACTTCAACTCCCAGAATTCCTCCTCCAGTCATGTTAGCTCAGGAATTCTGGGAGTCCACAAGTCTTAAACTTGCCACGTTTGAAGACCCTTGTTCTAGGGAATAGAACACAAACTACAGCAAATTGTTCTTGAAATCTGATTTTACACAAGATCTTATACATCTTGTCTATGTAGAAGCAACCTCTGGTGAATTCAATGAAGCTTATTCCAACTAAATGTGTACAGGATTGCATTAAGAGCCAAAAAGACATCTTAACAGAGAAATGCTTGCTGATCTAAGGGAAATGCATGGAACATTACACATGCTACACATATACAAATTTTTAATGTACACCTTAATAACTATTATTTAATTCCTCCACATATAGACTACTCATGAATAACCTAATGAAAGGATTTCACCATAGATTGAACATGTATTTTATAACATTTATACTTGAGATTTGAAACAAGAGAAAGAGGAAAAGGACAAAAAACAGCACCAGAACATAATAACTACCTAGAGGAATGGTATGAATAATTTAAGGATCAATTAGTGTCTAATCTGTTAGGAACTTTCCTAATTCTTTACTGGCAGCTTGCTTCTTTATTGCAGACAGCAATAATTTTTGTATTATTTATGAAAGACAACACACAGCCTTGGTTTTCATCATATTGGTAGGTCTCATTAATCAGGTTTGACTATATGGTGTAGTTAAAATTCTTGGCAGCTTAATCTAATAAAATTTTGTGTATGTTTATTTACTCAGTTGCTGAGGTTTATAAAGTTTAAGGTGTTTTAAAAATGACTGCATTTTGTGGCCATATTTTTTGTAACACTTAGTATTGCTCATCATCCTGGGCAAGGAGCATGATGGTTCAATTGCTGTGCAGGAGGTTAGCAAGCCTCTGTTTGAGACCTCAGAGCTGCCATGGGGTGCGCTTGAACTCTCATACTTCACTCCAGCTGCTGCCGTGGACATAAAAGGAGCCCCCAACTGGGCATCCCCAGGGCAATGGTGATTGGTTAATTCTTTCAACCCAGGAGTGCCTTGGTGCTTCTGCTTGAGTGAAAAAAAAAACATTCTGGGCTTTCACTATAACCAACACCTGTCAATCAGCTTATCATCCCGATCATATACTTTGTAGTACAGTTGGGAAGAGCACCAGATAGCATTACCAGATACAAGTCTACAGCGGAAGGAATATAAGTCCTCCATAGATCAGTTGATAATATCACTGCTTGCTGTATAGTGTGCCAAATCTCAGCTTTTTCCCCACCACTGTGGTGAAATTTTGCACAACTTTATTTTACTTTAAGGTAGCATTCAAAGTAAAGTAGACCTCTGGCTTCTCTTATGGGTACAGGATTGGAACTGATTCTCTGAAGATGATGGTGTTAACCTGGAAGATTTCAAGTAGCAAAGCTTCCGGAAGAAAATCTACTGATATAATTGCTAATAAGTTGACAGTGACTTGATAGCACATAATCATTTCATCCTAGTATTGTAATGAATATGATACTAATATAATCTCTGATACTCATAACAACAACCATCTGTTATGTTTGGTGTCCATTGGTAACCTTATTCTAATCCTTCTTTAAGCAGTTCACATTAGTCATCAATGCAGCTTACAAGATATAACTTCCATAGTTTTCCTGCTGAAAATCCTTTTTGATTTCACACCATTCATGATCATATCTTCATAGTAAAAGTCCAATGCATAATTGTAGGTTTCTTTATTAGACCCCTTCCTACATTTGTCAGTTTCTAAGCTGAAAAACTCCAAATGTTGCTATCATCTTAATCATTTTGTGGACATTTATGCAACATTTAATGTTGCAATCTGCTTTTTCAGGTATGAAATGTGTCTCCTACAACCCACCAGCTTATTATGCCCAGAGTCTGTTTGAATCCTAATGTCCAAAGTCCCAAGTTTTGGTCTATCTCTGTCCCAATCATTATTATGTGGACTGCAGTTAGAGTTAAGGTTAATTTATAATATTTACTTTCATGAAGATAATCCTGAATTTCCTAATTGTTCCTAATTGTTTCTACTCAAAAATTATTACAACAGCTGTGTCCATTACCCTGGATTCATGTGTGAAAAGAATTTGGGAGCAGTCATGCTTTCTACCCTATTAAGATGGAAAGCAGTGGGAAAATATTAGTTGTTATAACTTTTGTTGTGATTTCCTTTCCTTCTTTCCCTCCTTCCTTCCTTCCTTCGACTGTATAAACTAATGGGTTGCTGTATTAATATTCCAGGCAACTATCTATTGTAACTGAATATGAGCAGCATTTATTAAATATGCTGGGCAGATATGTGACAACAAAACAATGCATTCCATGTTCAGTTTGAATGGAACACTTTTATTGTCCCGCCTACTTTTATATTCATGCTAAATGTTTGTTCTTTGTAATTTATAAAGAACTTTGTAATTTACAAATCATAATCCTCAATCATCTGCAGCCTGCCTTCCTTCCTTCCTTCCTTCCTTCCTTCCTTCCTTCCTTCCTTCCTTCCTTCCTCCCTCCCTCCCTCCCTCCCTCCCTTCCTTCCTTCCTCTTTCTCCAGAACATTATTTTCTGGTAATAATATTCCATAATACCTTCATTCATCAGAATGAACATTTTGGCTTTTGATCAGTGGATCTCATTTTTCATATCGTCCCAACCATTCTATGGTGATCTTTAATACATTAGTACTGGTCTAGAATGGAATATTTTCCTGTTCATTCTGGCAAGACTCCCTTCATTAGTCATCTTTACAAATGAAGGGATGACTTTTTTCATTAAGCTAATCATTAGTCATGAAGTATACAATCAGTGAATCTGTTCACAAAGGTTACTTTCTGTTCAATCATAGACACTCTCTCCAGTTTGGCTGAGCGCTGTGTCCTTATATATTTTGTCTTACAGAAGCTCAGGCACTGTCTCAAGAGACCTCACTATTAACCTAAGATAATCTGTGGATAAGTTAGGAAACATTAACAATTTATTTATACCTATTTTTACCTCTTATTCTTTAATAGGCTGTCCAAGACAGCAAATTATTTGAATCAAAGGAGAGTTGACTGAAACATCCCTTCAAATTAAGCATTTATAAGCAAGCAATATGAGACACTGAATGAAATTAGGGACTTTCAAATCTCTATAAAAAGATTCAAAGGCAATTTGGCAGTCAGTAGATATTTTTCTTTGTATCATCTTAACCACTTTAACAGCTTTGTTTCAATATAAAGACAAAACTGAGTGGATGGCTAAGGTTGAATGACATGATGATATTCACATATAATAAATAGTTGTCCAATATTTCAAGCTTTACATCTGGACTGGACAAAAATATGATCCAATAGCACCCATTTTCTGACACCTCATTCTTGGCTCAACTTCTTAGCTTGACTTAGTAGAAGACTCACAAATATGGCTTTGAAAAAACTAGGGACTTAATTACAGTTAAAATTAAAGTCTTAATAGTTTATTGTCCTCAGTGGTGAGAAGGTTTTAGGGAATTTTATATATTCTCACACATAAATTCTAATCTTCTTCATCTTGCTTTCTAAATTAACATGATCATAATGGCCTAGAATTAATGGCCTTGACATGGTGCATAATGGCCTAGAAGATAGGACAATGAGATATAATGACATAATGGCCATTTTGAGCTTGGAACGCATGGTTCAGGCCTCAGCAGTGTCAACTCTTACAAAATGAATGTTACCAACTCTGCTTATCAAAGTTTTGTTATCCTGTTCATGTCTCAATCTTCTGTTACAAATTTATTTAGGTTTGTTTACATGTTAGGAATGAGGAGAGACTCAGGTTTATTAATTATATGAAAGCCTCTGAGATAGTATGCCCATTGCTTAAAGAGCATTTCCTTTTTTTTCCTTTTACAACACTGTAATCCCCTTTTTAGGGGTGGAGTCAAGGTGACTGGATGGAGCTGAGCATTTACTGTCCAGATTCCCTTCCTGATGCCTATGCAAAGTTCACAGCAGATATTATTTCTTTGCTTCCTGATAGAGAAATATCTGTTGCTACCTAGGATTGAACTCTCAACCTTCCAAGTAGAGAGGCAAGCATCTTCACTTCTAGGACACCATGCTGCTCAAAGAGTATTTCCATATATAATTGGATATTATTGTGTATTACATTTACAACAATAGTTACACTTTTTTCATTCCTCTTTAAAAAAAAGGTTTTAGAAGCAGCACATAGTATGTTATTACTAGAAGAAGTCAATCTTGGCAATGAACCATGCCAGAAACCTGCCAGCTCAGAAAAGCTAGAGGATTCTTGGAACTTTAACAAGAGCTTTCTTTCTAAATAGATTAATTTGAAATTGCTCATTTTCAGTACTGGGTTCAGCACAACTTTTTTATATGCATATAACTGGAAGATTGCAGTTCTTGTGGTTTTTTCATTCTTCGTAACTGCCTTAAACAGGTACAGAAGTAAAAAAATATCATTACAACAAATCCATGAAACTTTCTGGGGGAAACTTAATTGTCAAAGTTCTTTTAAAAATCTATGTCTGCTAATTTCATTCCATTCTATCAAGAGTCAGAGTAAGAGAGATAGGAAACTTCTTCCTTCATTTTAGCCTATTTATCTTGAATAGTTAAACCTTTTATTGAACTAAATGTCAAATGCTGAATGGTTTCAAATAAAATATTGTTGCCTTTAAATCTTGAATCAAACTTAAAATGAAATAATGACTTCTTTGATCCTGAACCTCAAATCTGAATCAGACTTTGGCTGATTTTCACTAGTCTGTTCTTTAACTTGTTTCCAGAAAGCCTCTTCTTGTCCCATTATAATAACCTTGCTCATTTTTGGCTTCAGCATTACCACATAATGGAATTGGTAGTTTGTTATAAAATATCTCCTCTTGTGAACAGTTGTTCTTCCTTGTCATGGGCTGCATCAATTGGATGACTGCATTGATTTTAATTCAAATGTTAATGTTAGAATATAATACAGAGAATGTTATGGAAAATAGTTTCCAACAACTCTCTTTGCGTCATATGTCAGTAAATGTAATCATAAAGTGATGGAAAGGATCACACCAAGAAAAAGGGCTTAAATCACTTATTTCCTCCTAAAACTGTTAACTAAATGCACATTTTAACATGAAATGTACAAAAGCAATATTCACTGAATAGGCACATGTATTAGAATTCACTTGGTCTTTCAGTTCATCCAATGGTGCACCCATCCCCACCTTACTGCTGGTTTTTCTTTTCTTCTCTTTCTTTCCACCTCTTCCATCATTAGAACATTCTCCATAGGGCTAGTCCTCCAAACAATGTGTCTAAACTAGGATAATATGAGCCAGGTTGCTTGTGCCTAGAGTGAGAACTGTGGGTTGATTTATTCAATAATCCATTTCTTTGTTTTCTTGGATATCCACAATATTCCTTTTCACTCATTGTTGGCACAATTAAAAATAAATGTTATGGCCTGTGTTGCAATTTGGCAAAAGCAGGCCTGGCTATAACATTTAATGTTTTAAGAGGTTTTCTAAACAAGAAATAAAAGTCTTATTCTCCAATTATGTAGCAAAATATAAATGTAGAAAAATCTCACTTGCTGCATTCAGATTCTTCTCTATTTTTAATTAGTTTGTGCTTACTTTATTAATCTTAGCTGCATCTACAAAGTAAGCTTCCTCCAACAACTTATAGTTAGGATTAATTTCAATTTGGGATCAATGTTTAATGCTAAAGAGTGGTAAATAAAATGGAAGCATAGATTTCCATTTCCTTGCAGCTATTCCAGGGAAAAAGAAGGGATTGGAGAAAGCACAAATGTGAGACTTCGCTAGACTTCTTTCCTTTGTGACAGACTATGGTACAACGGTTAAGAATGTTATATCCATGCTGCAACTTCAGTGAAAATAAGGTGAACTGCCAGAAAATTCTTTATAACATAATACGAAAGAAAGAAAGAAAGAAAGAAAGAAAGAAAGAAAGAAAGAAAGAAAGAAAGAAAGAAAGAAAGAAAGAAAGTGATATATGATGGAAAAGAAATTATATGAACCATTTCTGAAAATCAATTTTGCTCTGTACATTGGAATCAATGAAATGATTCGAGCAATCTCTCCTACATTGATAATACTGGCATTGTATTCTTTATAGTTTGAAAAACAAGAATGTGTTTTTTACCACAGTTCAGAGTTGCAAGGTTATATCTTCTGCAGATCCTCAATTGGCTAAGTTGATTTATTATTTTTTTGTGTTTGCTAGAACATTATGTTTCATTGACTTGTGCTTTCTAAAGCAGTTTATTCATCCTTGGTCAGCGGTTTTATATTAAAGTACAGTAAAGATAAATCTAGTGAAGGACATCAAGGAAGATTCTTTTTCTATCCTGGTTTATTACAAACATGCTTCCAATTACAGAACAGAGAGATTAATTATACCAATCATACATTTACTGTTGAAAGGTTTTATATTAAAATGTTGATTAAAAATAATTGACATTTATTCACAATTTAGATTCAACTTTATATTTATTTATCTTTTACTAGTGATATTTTTCTTCTGCTTACTGGTATATAATATCAGCATTGTTATTATATATGTTCAATTGGATTTATAGAAAAAAGATTGTCAGTATATTTTCATGGAACCACAGAAATGTAGGGTAGGCTATTTAGTTTTGTAGAATTGTCACATTTTTGTGGCAGTTCTGCAAAATTGATGCAATTACGTCAAAAACATCCATTTTTAGCCCTTCTACAACAGTTCACAAACATTATCTATTGCTACTGAAGTCTTAACAATGCTACAATCAATATGCAACTTCCATCAAAAACAGCCAGTAGAGCGGATATTGAAACCTATAGATACACCAAGCTGTGTGGGGGGGAATACTGTCTTATTTTTTTGAAATCAGTCTAGCTTAAAACGTCACAATTTGACTAAATATAGATTAATGAGATTTCTGTTCAGGGAAGTGACATGTATATACTGGTACTACAGACTTTTGAATAATATAGGACTCTCTTTTTCCACTTGAGACAGAAAGTATCTGAAACTGAGGCAGTTCTTTTAAATAAAGTATAACATGTCCCATAAGTATGAAATTGATTACTGTGCCATTCTCTACAGAAGTCACCTTCAGCAGTTCCTAAGATGATGCTGAATCACCAGGAATGTTATTTGCAAAAGTGAGGTTATCACAGTTGCTATAGGGGGTTTGAGCTATCTATAGATCAAATGACAGGGTTTTTCAAAAGTAGTTTGCAATTGTCTGTGGAGATTCCCAGTCATTCAGGTCATGGTTGTCCCAAAGGTGCTTTTTCAAGAAGCAACTGGACTTTCTGGTTTTTCACTGAAAGAGGGGTCAAAGATGCCATCTATGTCAAAATTGAACAGCCCTCTCTTAACAGAGAGAGAGGAAAATGACATCATCAATCTCCAGCTACAACATAGCCCTTTCAACTTCTTCTTCTTCTTCTTTTTCTTCAGCGTTTGTCTCGCGCTCGGGCGAGGTCCGCTAATGTCCTTGAGTACTGCTTCCACACCTTTCTGTCTGCCACGTGTGTCGGGTCTGCCTTCGCGATCTCTAGATCGGCCTTGATCGTGTCCATCCAGCGTTGTTTAGGTCTACCACGCGGTCTCGCTCCTCCGACAGTCACCTTCATTACAGATTTGATGATGGATTCTTCCTTGGCGCGGCTCACGTGGCCGAACCATCGTAGCTGGGACTGCCTCATGACCGTGGGGATGGGCACGACGTTGAACCGTCTACGCACTTCTTCGTTCCTGACGCGATCGAGTAGGGTGAGGCCTACCGACCATCGGAGCATTCGCATCTCCATTATCTGGAGTCTGCTTTCGACTTCTTTGGTCGTCGGCCAGCACTCTGCGCCGTATATGGCCACGGGGCGCACCACAGAGTTATAGATTTTCGCCTTCAGGCGCATCGGCATCTTCTTGTCACAGAGGACGCCCGTGACGGACTTCCATTTGCCCCACGCTGCATTGATCCTGGCTGCCACCTCAGTTTGTAGTAGGCCTTCTTCCCCAAGAGTAGTTCCCAGGTACTTGAAGGTGGAGGCGCGCGGTAGCTCCTGCCCGTTCACGTGGATGGAGCCTGTCATTTCGTTGTCAGTGGTCAGGTATTCGGACTTCTTTAGGTTCAGCCGGAGCCCGAACTGCTCGAGGCGGTCGTGCCACTGTTGGACTCGGTGCTCTAGTTCAGCCTTGCACAGGTTGGCCAGGAACACATCATCGGCGTAGAGCAGCGTCCATGGGGCGGGCGTGTACAGGTCGTGTGTAATTGTGTCCATCACCAGAATGAACAGCAGTGGTGAGAGAGCAGAGCCCTGGTGTACGCCGACGGTAATATTAAACTCCTCTGATATCCCAGCTGCCGCTTTTACACGGCTTTTGTGACATCTGTATAGGAGTTGGACCCATTGTACGAGCAGCTCAGGCACGCCGTGGTCTCGCAGTGCGTACCAGATGAGATCGTGCGGGACTCGGTCGAAGGCCTTTTCCAAGTCTAGGAAGGCGGTGTGGAGCGGGATTTTCTTCTCTCTGTGAGCCTCCATCAGCATCCGCACACCGAAGATGGCGTCGGTGGTGCCGCAGTTCTTGATGAATCCAGCCTGGTTGACGCTGATGTCGACGATGTCCCGAATGCGCTTATCAAGGACGCGTTCAAAGATCTTCATAGTGTGTGACAGTAACCTGACCGGTCTGTAGTTGGAGCAGTCCGCTGGGCTGCCCTTTCCCTTCCAGATCGGAACAGTGGTGCTGCGGTACCAGTCGTGTGGCACTTTTCCCGTGGAGACGATGTTGTTGAACAGCTCGCACAGCCACAATGCCGAGCCCGGTAGTGCCTTTTTCCAGAAGTCAGCAGGGATGTCGTCTGGTCCTGTTGCCTTACCGTTTTTCATGGCCTTGATGGCGTCGGCGACCTCGCTGGCATAAATGCCTGAGACTGGGCCTTCAACTGGGTCACCTCGCGGGGTTCGTGGGTGTGGGAACTCCTCGGTGGAGATCTTCTCGAAGTATTGCCGCCACCTCTCCGCAGCGTCTCTGGGGTTGACGATCAAATTTCCCCTTTCGTCGTTGATCCCATGAAACTGGTCAATGTCCAGGGTCTTCCTGTGTCTGCTTTTGGCTAGGCGGTAGATCTCATTCTCGCCTTCTCGCGTGTTCAGCTTCTCGTAGATGTCATCGTAGTGGGAGCTTCTGGCTGTCGCTACTGCTTTCTTGGCTGCCTTTTTGGCCGCCTTGTATTCGCAGAGCTTCTCGCTGGTCTTGTCCTGAAGAAAGGCCTTGTAGAGCCGTTTCTTCAGGTGTACGGCATCTTGTACTTCCGGTGTCCAGAGCCATGTATCTCGTTCGATGCGTCTCCGTCCTGGCTTGGTGCAACCAAGCTGTTGGCAGCCGGCAGTGTGAACAGTGCTCTTCAGCATGGACCACGCTTCCTGTGGCCCGTCGACCATCTGCAGGAACTGCTCCGGTTTGATGAGGGGTCCCGCCATCTTCTTCTGGTTCCACCACTTGATTCGTGGCTGGTCTGCATTCCTTTTGTCAATCCTGGTCTTGGGCTTGCTGATCCTGATCTTCGCCATCAGCGGCCTGTGCTGACTGCTCGATTCGTACGGGTACGCCTTGGCGTTGAGCACGTTTTTAGCGGCTCTTCGTCGTACGATGATGTAGTCGATCTGTGTGTGGTGGCTCCCGTTTCTGCTATGGTAGGTGAGGAGTTGAGATTCTCGCCTAATGAAGCAGGTATTCGTGATGGTCATATCATGGGAGTCGGCAAAGTCCAGGATCCTCTGGCCATTCTCATTCGTATCGCCTGTGCCGTGCCCACCGTGGCACTGGTGTCCGTTTTTGTCCCGCCCTACATGACCATTCAGGTCGCCCGAGATGATGATGTCGTCTTCGTGTGGGATCTGCCTGAGTTGGATGTCGAGCAGTTCCCAGAAGGTATCCTTCTCCTCCTCGTGACATCCGGTCTGAGGGGCGTAGGCGGACAAGATGTGTAGGCGCTGCCTCTCGGTCGCTACGACGATTATCATCAGTCGTTCTGTGAGGCGCTTAACTTCTGCGACGGAACTTTGCCAGCTTGGACTGACAACCACAGCTACACCGCCGCGGTTTTCCTTACAGCTGGTGTATATGATCTTGTAGCCGTCTATAGTCGTAGCCTTGTTGCCCTTCCAGCGAGTTTCCTGGAGGCAGCAGATGTCCAGCTTCCTGTCCCGCATGGCCCTGACGATCTCGGTCGAGCGTCCAGTCAGCGAATCCACGTTCCAGGTGGCCACCTTGAGTGTCTGGCAGTCCTCTGTTCCCCGCTTGCGTTTTTTCACACGGCCGTGCTTTCCGCGTGGACCATTTCGTTGATTTTTGGCGCAGGCCAATGGTCTCCTGCGCCCGTCGGTTCCCCCGAACGCGGTAGCATTGGACGTGTGTTTTGTAGTGGACGTTTCCATCATGTTGATGCGGCATTTGAGTACTCCAGCCGGCCTGTCGCGTGGGCCTGTCGTCGGAGGGTCTGCTCTCAGTTACGGTCAGCGTTTGACGGCTTCGCGCATCCAGGGGACACCACTTGGAGGTGGCAGACCGCTCGTCCCCCAACATAGCCCTTTCAACTGTTCCAAGAAGACTGCACCCCCATTTGCATCACCCAGGTGACCCTGAGAATACAGATAAACCTCCAATTGATCTCAATGACTCTCTAAAACAGGGGTCTTCAAACTTGGCAGGTTTAAGACTTGTGGACTTCAACTCCCAGAATTCTTCATCCAGCTTAGGAATTCTGGGAGTTGAAGTCCACAAGTCTTAAACTTGCCAAGTTTGAAGACCCTTACTCTAAAAGAATGCAAATGACCAGCTCTCTGCAAGGAATATAAATCCCTCCTTTCCCTACCATCCAGTCAGAGCTGAAGAAGCTTCTCAGATGAATAGTGAAACATCTTCAAAGAAAACCTGAAAGGTCCAGTTGCCTTTTGCAAAAGCACCTTTGGTTTGCAATTGCCTCTTCTTAGAACTGAGTGGGAGTGACTGGCCCAAGTTCACTTAGCTGGCTTTGTGCCTAAGGCAGGAATAGAATTCATGGTCTCCCATTTTCTAGCCTAATGTTTTAACCACTACACCAAGATGACTCTCTTGAAAGCTTTACTTAGGGCAGGGGTGTCAAACTGGTGACTCATGGTCCATATGCATTATGTGCAGGCCACAGCCACCCCATGAAGGGGAAAAAATTCACAAAATGTCATGTGATGGCAATGTGACACCGCAAATTTGAGACCCATGATTTAGAATATTTTCTAGTTATGCAAGGATGAATTTCCTTTCAAGCAATTATGAGAAATTTGAACTTTCCCCCCTAAAATGACATATTATTAGTTCGTCAAGAGCCACATGTTAGTTTACTAATAAAAATCCTTAAGAAGAAGATAACATCTTAATTTCAAAGAAGTAAAAAAAAATAGAGCAATCAGGACATAATCTTCTGTTATTTCTACAATAAGTACAGTATATCATCCAGTTTACTTAAGGGTACAATTTTATTCCAAAGAGATGATGCAATTCTTTTGTACTCTTTCTCCACTCTGCTAAGTCTAATCAATTACACAAATGTCAGGCAATTTTTTTTTCCTACCAGAGAGGATAAAGACTAAACTAGTCCCCTTTAAATCATAATACTTTTGGCACTGAGGTTCTTGGAGTTGTGAAAAGTTCTGGCTCTTGTCTGTACATGTAATATTTATAGTTTACTATATTATAGTGAAGACCTGTAGATTACCTAATAAAAATAATTACATTTATGTAAGGAGCCACTACAGGAGTCTGTTCCTCATCTTGGGAGGAGATTTCATCAAAACCATGATGCTAATTCAAGTGGCTCCTGATATAATCTATTTTAAATTCCATTAGGTCTATGCAGCTCAAATATCTTTTCCCTTTGTAATGAATTCTCTACTCTTAATACAATCTTCAGTGTCCTCTGCTTTTGGTCTGTACATACATACCCAATAATTCATGAAAAACAGATGAGCCCATTTAGTCAAGTATATCAGTAAACGATGAGGAATATTATTCTTCCTGCCAGGAGGTATCTTGATGACTTTGAGGATTTTTATACATGCTATTTGAGGTAGTTGTCCTATTTCAAATTCACTTATACATTCCTTTGAGGCCTATCATGAAAACATTTTATAGATAAGCTCTGATAAAGGGTGATTAAAGAGACTATACCTGTACATTTTAAGACAGACATCTTAGGTTATGGCTAAATGAATAATTTAAAAGAAAATCTGCAAACATTAATCCTGTCAGACTTGATCTATTCACTGAGGAAATCACTGAAACCTGGTTGGACATGGAGGGAGATTTTTTTCCTCTCTGAAATGTGCTTGCTGTGGTTTCTAGTGCAGCACAAACTGTGACTCCAGGAAAGGGGTGGGGGTGTGTGGCCTTGTGTTGTTTTCCATGACTTCCAATACAAAACCATGAGGTACATATTCATCAAAAAAATACAGCTGATTCTCAAAGAATTGTGACAGGCAGTCCTTGACTTACAGCCATTCCTTTACTATTCAAGTTACAACAGCACTGACAAAAAGTGAGTCATGACTGGTTTTCACTCTTACAACTGTTACAACATCCCCATGGCTATGTGATCAGAATTTGGGTGCTTGGTAACTGGTATATAGTTATAACAGTTGCACCGTTCATCATTTGTAATGTTTCCGACCAGCTTCCAATAAGCAAAATCAATGGAGAAGCCAGATGGTCATATGATTCAGTTAACCACAGTGATTTGTTTAACAACGGTGGCAAAAAAATGTCATAAAACCAAGCAAAAGTCACTTAACAATTGCTTTACTTAGCAAAAGAAATTTTGGGCTCAACTGAAGTCCTGAGTCAAGGACCATATGTAATTAATTGTGGGGAAAATATAGTCATTGTAGTTTCTTATATTATGTTGCATATATGTAAGAAATCTGTATTGAGAAGTGTGAAATAAAACAAGAGTCTGTATTTACAGGCCTTCCTATTTCTTACAGTTTTCATTTGGATGGGTTATTATGCCAACAACTGATTGGACTCCACTGATGCATTTACTAAGACCAAAACTCATGTATCCAGGACTGGCATTTGCTTTCCTCACCCAGCAATAGTAGTTGATAAGAAAAAAAAAAGTCCTCAGAAAAAAAGAAAACAACAGTATGGCTGATAATCTGCCAATCTTAGACAGGTTTTGTGTAGATAAATTTTCTTAGAACCTATTTTATTAGAACTTATCAACTAGTTTTTGAAAGTTCAATAACAAGATAAAATGGCATTAAGGCTCCAGTCCTTTACAAAAGCATTTCCTAAATTAATGCTCTAGAGTTGTGTTGGACTCATAAACCTCATGTTTGCCTTGGTCAGAGTGCCAAATACTGAGGGATTATGGTATCTGAAAGTGAATTTCTTCATTGGATATTACTTTCTTCATGGTAACAGTACTAAGATTGATCAATAGGTTTTTTTTTAATGTATACAATGAATAATGAGACTATGTATCCAAGGCAAGATCTTGTAATTAATAGCTCAGAAGGAAAGTATCTGAAATAACTTGAAACAGAGTCATCTTTTGAAGTTTTCTACCTTATATTAGGCAGAGGAAGTCTACGAATGATTAATTTCACTAAATTTGCCAGTAACAAGGGGGTTTCCCATTATGTAGGCTGCAATCAATCCTTTGCTTTCTAACTTAAACTAATCTAAACAAAAGGGATCCCATTATAGATTAGGACTTGGGGGAAATTAGATTTCCTGTGAGGGGACTAAAAATTTCAAGCTTTATATGATTACAAGCAAAGAGGACAAATGCCAGATTTTGCATAAATTGCAAATTCCTCAGTTTTCACAAAAAAAGTGCATAGACATGTAAAGTTAATGAAAATGTGGCTAAAGGTAGGGCTTATACATTGCACTAAGCCAGAATTTAATTTGTTTCTGGCTAAACAAAATATATGAAACTACAGGATGAATGATAAATATATTGCATTGACATGAACATAGGAAACTCAAAATCTTGTTTCTTTTGAGTGGAGATATACTGACTTTTGCAATTCTCTCCAACAAAATGGATGGCTTCATTTAATATTTTACATGGATACTAATAATTCACAAGAATTATCAGAGTTTCAGAGTTTCAGACTAGCTATAGATAACATTTACACACACATACAGTACATACGCACATACATGCATACATCTACAAGCACAAATACACATTCAGCCTACACAGCTGAATTCAGCATACACAGCTGAATGAACTGTTATATTTGATTAAAAAACAATGAAAGTATACTTTTGTGAATCTTTTCAGTAAATGACTGTTGAGTCTGACTCTAGAAGAAAATATAATAAACTCATTTATTTGGCTATAACTTATGATTGTTTAAAAATCAGACAGAATGGGTTTTCAAGTATTATCCAACTTATGAGGACAATCTTGTATAGTCTTGTGGTGGTTTTGCTCCTTTCTCCAAGGCCAGTTCCAATTGGAATTGATAGGAAGTGAGAGATCTAGTCCAACCTCAGTACTCTATCCACTCTTTTTTAACATCAATATGAAGCTGATGGGTGAGACCATAGGATAAGGTACCATCAATACCCTGAAGATATTCAAGTTTTCATCTTCATCCTCAATGACCCAAGTGATGTCATTGCTGCTCTCTCATGGTGCCTGCAGGACATGGGGGTCTCGATAGAGGACAACAGGCTTTGGCTGAACTCTGGTAAGACTGACTGACTTGGGTGTATAGGACTTTGGGAGCTTTTAATGTCTCAGTTTAAATTATGATTACTTCCCTGTACTTTGAATTTGAGAAGTTGGTGGCTACACTTCTGCCTGCCAACATTCCAGAAAATTGCATGAGCCCATCCAGCATAATTTAATTGGACAGAATGACAAAGACAGGCATGTTTTTCTTTTTTGTAGTTTTGGTGCATTTTGGGGATTTTAAGGATAATGTTGTATTTGTATTTTCAACCCTATTCCATTCCCTAAAAACAACTGTTAGTAAACATAAATTACCTTTAGAAAAAAATAGAATGAGAAAGAAACTGAAAATTGCTCATCCTTGACTCAGTTTGGTTTAAGAGGAAGGAAGGGGAAATGCTAATCAGGCTTTCAATCTTCAGTTGTTATCAGCTATAGAAATAGAGTTCCAGTATTTTTGTGGACTCCATTTTTTTTATACTACCTACCTTGAATAGTTGATGGAGACTGATTTTTAAGGCATTTTTGGGGGTGGTAACAGTTAGGATTCCTATCAGTCTCCCATGACCATAAGCCCCAAATCAATCAGAAACGCAATGATCTGGTATCTGAAAGTTGTTGGACTACTTACTGTTCTACAAGCATGCAAAAAAGGACATCCTCTTTGGGAAACTGAGCCTATGTTCACCCTTAAATCTGAAAAAAGAAAAGATTTTTTTTCTGCCAATATTTGATTCTTCTTCTAAGTAAAATCTGACAGTGTGATCTGTGTGTACCTACCTGCAAGTAGGGTAATGAGAGTATATTAGTCTAATGGGGTGCAGATTACCCACTTCTGATCTAGAGATCAAAGTCCAACATGTGGATATGTGCTTTGTAGTTATAAGCTGTACATTGAATTAACATTAATAGTGTTGTCTGTATGTATATTTATAATAAATAAAGTGGTTGTTGGACTCATTTTGGGTCAGCCTACAAAACATCCCACATATGAATTAGCCATATAAATATTATTGCCGTAATACATGATATATTTTAATGTATATTTAATGGTAAAGCTCCAAGTATAGGAGTTTCATCTTCTTGAAGATATTTGGTTATTCCATAAATGAGATCCTGGCTTCCAGCCACAACTAAGTGCCTACTAAGTGTGATTTCCAAACTGCCAATAGAATTAAAATGCAGAAGGATTAAACAGGCTATCATCTCTCATCACTTCAAATGTGAGCATTTGGGATTGCACCATACCATTTTATTAATGGATTATAGATTGCTGCATAATAAATTAATTTAACAGACCAATGTGGATAATTGCTAGAGTCTCTCATCTTTTGACATCAGCTAATATTGATGATTCCAAGTTTACCGAGTCTCTCAGAATGCTGTGCTCCTATGTTCTAACCATTCTCAAGCTGTTTTGCTAGAGGAAGAAATGTTAAATGTAAAAATGATTTTTTGTTAATAGGCTTCTGTTTATAGAACACTTTGCAATCTATGAAAGTCTGTGAAATCCAAAAGATTTCTAATTGTTTTGTTATGGAGAGGGGAAATGAAGGACTAAGCCGTCAATTCTTTCTGTCCTTTCAGGACAGAATTGTGATGCAATGAGCATCTGGAGAATCAGTGAATAAGAGTTTTGACAACACAGATTTTTATTAAAGAGGACCAGTTTAAGAGACTGTTTAGTCCCAAGCTGGATGGGGTAGGGGAAGAGATTTAGGGTAGCCACACCTTAGAATCTCTCAGGATATATCTAATAGGTTAGAAAGTTGTAGCTTTAGTTCATTAAGTTTATTCCATTAGATGTAAGGCAATAAAGGATTGAACTTGATTGGATCTCACAGTTTAATCTTTGGACTTGGGCCTGACAGAACTTTTTTTTTACTAGGTTGTATACGTCACTTTATTCTACAGAGTTTGAATAGCTCACAAAACCCACTATGGAAGATGGTTAAAATCAGTACATTGAAAACCCAAAAGAATACCCGCCCCAAACCCCAAGAAAGTATACTGCAATAAATTATGGACCAAGGGAGTAGCAAACATAAACACTAATGTGTCCCTTTCTTTGGAACAGAGTTTTGGAATAGCCTTCTTTAAGTAATTATCTAATCTAATCTTGGTTGAGAGGATGTTGTTTCAAAGACGAGGAGCAGCTAATGGTCATCATTTCAGGACCTCTAGAGATGACATTCTATTAAAGAAGAAATCCAAAGGTTGTCCCCTCTTCTGAATCTTATTAGATAGGCAGAAAACAGTAGGAGAAAGTAGACCCTTAGATACCAAGGTTTCCAAATCAGAAGTCCTTATTGGACATTTTAACCACATAGATCGATGTTTATCCACCTTGGCAACTCTAAGATGTGTGGACTTCAACTCCTAGAATTTCCTAGTCAGCATGGAAAATATGATAGTAATTATACTGTTCTTAATTTGCTATCCGTTTCTGAAATATAATTAACAAAAAGAGTAACTTTTTATGTACATCTGCTATGCCTTGCTGGAGTTCCTGATGCATTTGCACTATTGAGAAAAAGAGATTATTCTAAATTTTTATTTTTTATTCTCATATGTGGTATCACAATTGATGCTTTTTTGAAGTTGGAATATGTTATGTTATTAATGTGGGATGTATTTATTGCTTGTTATTAGTGCTACATTTGAATTGCTAACAAGTAACAGTGGTGAAAAATATGCAAATGACAGTTTTCATTTTCCTTGTTAGACTTCATTAACAAATCAATATATCAGCGTTCCAGGGAAAATCCATTCCTGTCAGTAATTTCAAGAAACACCTCATCTCAAAGTACTTTTATTAGAATAGCACCTGGCACATTCTGTGGAATTCCGAAACTAAAAATCCAACTAATCAGAGATAGTTCAGTGGAATTACTGGATATGTAAATCAGTTTTTTACAAAACCTGGAAGTGAAATAACCACAGCAGCCAAATGAAATAAAAAGTATATTAGGCAGAAAAAGGATCATTCATCATTCCTGTTTTTGAACTATATCAGATGATTTAAAGGGAAAAAACAAAAAACAAATATAACCTAATGTAGTACTGAAAAATTAGTTACAGATTTACTTATTAAACATATACTCTATATTTTCCTGAAAGAATTCAGAAAAGTGGCATTCATTTCTAAACACTTTCTCATTATGTACATTTAGTTCTACTCAATGTCTTTGATAGTCTATTGCTGAAATGTTGATTACTGTATGTACAGTAAATAGATTAAGGGCTGATCTGTATGGCTATTTTGTCTTAAAATAAGTACAGGCCTCTGACTTTTTCTTTCTCTTCATACCTGGAACGCAACCACTGACTTTTTTTTTTTTTTCAGCTACATGTCAAAATCATTCTTTTTGACTTGTGCCGGCTGAAGTGGTGCCATTCAATTTACCTGCTGGGCTTCATTTCAACTGTGGGTAAATATTATCTTTGGTCACTGGTTGTTCCCCCCTCCCCCTATCTCTATTGTGGATCTTTTCTTTCAAAACCACATAAACTAGCCCAAGTGAAATGAAAGTTGTAACTGTTTTTCCTGATACCACCCAGGAAACAAAGCAACAGAGAACCCATCAACCAGGGGGTTAGAGTCAACATAATATGGGCAGATAAAAAGTTGAAGGCTGCCATACAGAAAAAGAGCAGAACCATGTCAGGTCTCCTTCCATGTGTTCAGTTGAACTCTTTCATAAAAAGATGCACATATAAAACTGAATTACATTTCAAATTGATTCCTAGAAAACTGGGGTCAAAACTGAGAAGCTCTCTCTATGAATGTGCACATGAACAAGTTCTATACAATAATTAACTATACACAATACTTTTGGATTTGCTTTAGATCTATATCTCTTGCCTTCACTGCAGCCTCTGCTCAGCCTACATTGTAAATACTGGAGCAAAAATGTAGGTCAAGAGTGAACATTATTTGCAAATAAACCCTTTATGGGTGACAGTAAAAAAGAAAGCCAGGTAAAGATAGAGAATATTCATTTACATATACACTAACACCCCAAAGGTATAAATAAAAAATCTAATTTCTGAGGAAAGTTCTTCTGAGACCAAAGTCATGAAATTTGAGAGAATTCACAAGGGACATTGTTTTAATGTAACATCAAAAGCTTTTTTTAAAAAAAATTATTGGTTTTTAAAACAAACATAAACAAACAAAAGATAAAAACATCAAGTCATCTTCCATATATATATACATACAGTGTGCCGGTTGGTTTACAAATTGTTTTATGCTTCCATTTCATAGTCTTCAATTATAATTACATTGTATATAATCTCGTATTTTCAATCAAATATTAAATACATTAATATCATTATTAATCAATCATTTGACTATACTTTTATTCATTCATGTTTTACAAAATGATCATATTTTACTTAATTTGTTTTATGACAATTCATACTATCATCCCAGATCTATCCTAGAATCATTTTGTAGATATAAGAAAAGAATACATCTTTATATATTTATTATTTTCTAAATGTCTACATATTTCATTACTATATTTTATTGTCTAACCATTGATAGAATAGATCCCAAATTTTATAAAATTGTTTATCATCTTGTTCTCTAATTTCAAAAGTCAATCTACTCATTTCAGCACATTCCAATATTTTCTTAATGATTTCCTCCTGTGATGGTATTTTCTCATTTTTCCAGTTTTTAGCAAATACAATCCTAGCCGCTGTTAATACATTTACAATCAGGTATTTCAAGTCTTTACTATATATTTTAGGTAAAATTCCCAATAAAAATATCTCTGGTTTCAAATCTATATGTTTTTTTGTCATTTTTTCCAACCACATGTGAATTTTAGTCCAGTATTTTTTAGCATCCGCACAAGTCCACCACATATGGTAATATGAGACAGGTGTCTGATGACATTTCCAACATTTTTCAGATTATTCTTGAACATTCTTGCTATTCTTGTGGGGGGGAAATGCCACCTGTAAAACATCTTATACAAATTTTCTTTATATGCTGTTGACATTTTTCGGATTATTCTTGAACATTCTTGCTATTCTTGTGGGGGGGAAATGCCACCTGTAAAACATCTTATACAAATTTTCTTTATATGCTGTTGACATTGTCATTTTATAATTTTGAGACCACAATTTTTGCCATTTCTCTAGATCAATCCCATATCCAAAATTCTTCCCCCAAGCAATCATAGTTTCTTTAACTTGTTCTTCTTCTAGTTTAATTTCTAATAAATACCCATACAATTTTTTAAATCACCTTTTCATCTGTACCTGTCAAAATCTTATCTAAGTCAGTCAGTTTATCATAGAAACCTTCTGTTTTAGAATCTTTATCATACCTTGAATGTATTTGAGCATATGAAAACCAATTCATCTTTATACCTTGTTCCTCTAGTTTTTGAATAGATTTAAGTTCACCCTTTTCATTCAATATTTCACCATATCTAACTGTTTGTTCCTTTTTGTATATTATAGGATAAGAAAATGCTTCAATAGTCCATAGCCAGACTGGAATTTTCAAATAACATTATCTTTTATCTTCTCCCAGTTTAATTACAGAGACTCCCATATATAATGTCTTCTAAAGTATCCCTGTGTTTTAGTCCCTTTATACCATAAAAAAGCATGCCACCCCAACAACAGATCATGTCCTTCTAATGTCAACAATCTAGTATTTCTTAATGTTATCCATTCCTTAACCCACATCAAATTTGTAGCTTGGTAATACAACTCCCAATTAGGCAAATCAAATCCTCCTTTTGTTCTGGCATCTTGCAAAAGATTTAACTTTATTCTTGCTTTCTTACCTTGCCATATATATTTCAACACAATTTTATTTAAATCTTCAAAGTAGTCTTTCCCAAACCTAATTGGAATTGTTTGAAACAAGTATAAAATTCTGGGTAATATATTCATCTTGATTGTTGATATTCTCCCTATTAATGACAGTTGTAAATTTTCCCATTTTGCCAAATCTAGCGCTATCTGCTGTTTAAGTTTGATATAATTATTCTCTTTTAGTGTACTGCATCTTGCTGTCAAGTATATCCACAAGTACTTGATCTTATTTGTGACCTGAATTTTCAGTAGGTCTGCCAGTTCTTCCTTTTGTCTTGATAGCATATTCTTTGTCAAAATCTTTGTCTTATCTTTATTTATTTTCAAACCAGCCACCTTTCCATATGTCTCTATCTTTTCTATCAATTTTGATGCTGTTTCTAGTGGGTCTTCTAAGATAAAAACCAGATCATCTGCAAATGCTTGCAACTTAAATTCTTCCTTTTTAATGTTCACCCCTTTTATATTTTTTTCATCTATAATATTTCTGTTTAACACTTCCAAAGTTAACACAAACAACAGAGGTGATAATGGGCACCCTTGTCTTGTTCCTTTTCTTATATCGATAGAATCTGTCAGTTCTCCCTCTATCATTACCTTTGCTGTCTGCTTATGATATATAGCTCCTATCGCTTGAATAAATTTTCTAGCAAAGCCCATCTGTTCCAGCAGTAATAACATGAATCGCCAATTCACATTGTCAAATGCCTTCTGTGCATCTAGAAATATCAGAGCCATTTGTTTTTCAGGACATGCCTCACAGTATTCCAAAGTGTCCAAGATTACTCTCATATTGTCTTTAATTTGTCTCTTTGGCAGAAATCCATTTTGATCAGGATGGATAAAATTATTTAAGTATTTTTTAAGTCTTTCTGCCAATATTGAAGCAAAGATTTTATAATCTGCGTTTAGTAGGGAAATTGGTCTATAGTTCTTGATTTGTAATGGATCAGTCTCCTCTTTTGGAACAAGTGCGATATAAGCTTCTGACCATGATTTAGTTATCCTCTTCTTTAACATAACTTCATTCATAACTTCTAGCAATGGAAAGTTCAATGATTCTTGTAAAGTTTTGTAAAATTCTGCCGGAAGTCCATCTGGGCCTGGTGCCTTTCCATTATTTTGTTTCTTAAGTGCTTCAGTTAACTCCATCATCGTTATATTGCTTTCTAATATTGTTTCAATCTCTTTAGGTATCTGGGATAAATTAGCATTCTGTAAATACTGTTTAACTCTTTCCTCATCAATATTGTCTTGTGTGTATAGTTTCCCATAATAGTCTCGTATAATTTCCTTCTTCTCTTTACTATCATAGCAGACTTGGCCTTGCTCATCTATTAATTGCAATATTTTCCTTGATTCTTTCTCCTTTCTCAATTTATATGGTAATCATCTACCTGGTTTATTTGTATCTTCAAAGTAGTTCTGTTTAGCACCTCTAATTTTTTGTGCTAATTCTTCTTTTTCTATTAGATGCATTTTATGTTTGGTTATATCCATTTTTAACTTAATGTCCTTTTTCTGTGGCATTTTCTGTAGCTCTTTTTCAAGTCCTTTATACTCATCCTCTAAGGCCTTAGAGGCTAATCTTTTCATGGTATTTCTTTTTCTTGTATAATCTATTATCAAGCCTCTGGCATATGTCTTCATTGTATCCCATACATTCTGGATTGATGTATCTTCTTTTTTGTTTTCTCTAAAGAAAAAGGCCAGTTCTTTCTCCATCCACTGTGTGAAGTCTTTTTCCTTTAAAATAGTATTATTTAATGTCCATCTAGATCTTCTTCTTTGTCCTTTCCATTTAATTGTCATTGGATTGTGATCTGCCCAAGTACTTGTTTCAATATTTATTTCTTGAATATTAGTTAACAATTCTGTTGACATCCATATCATATCTATTCTGGACCATGATAAGTGTCTATTTGAGTAGAACGTATATTGTTTAGTTTTAGCATTTCTTTCTCTCCATGTATCTTTTAAGTTTATTTCATCTACCATTTTAAAAAAAGATTTAGGGAGAGTCTTTCTATTTTGCTTTATTGTTTTCTGTGCTGTATAGTCCAGTTTATTGTCTACAATTCCATTAAAATCTCCCATCATAACTATATTAACATAGTCCAGTTCAATTATCTTCATATGTAATTTTTTATAGAATTCTTCTTGATTATTATTCAGAGCATAGATTGCAATCAGGAGTGTTTTCATATTATTGTCCATTATTTCCACCATTAATATTGTTCTGTTGTCATCAGTATAAATCAATTTCGCTGGGACGGTTTCTTTAATATGTAAAACCACTCCTCTTTTCTTACATTGTGTCAAGGAAGTAAATATTTTCCCTAATTTTGGCTGTATCAACCATTGTTCATATTGTTTTTTAATATGTACTTCTTGTACATATTATAGATTATATCAAATTTTAATTTCTCTAATTTATGAAAGGTTTTCCTTCTTTTAATGGCTGAGTTAAGTCCATTTATATTAATTGTAATAAATTTTTTCTCTTCCATGGTTATATTTTGTAGTTAGGTTTGACAGCTCTCGTGGATCTTGGTTCACGTTGTTCTTTGGCTTCCTCCTTTTCACCTACTGCACCTTCTTCTTTTTCAGTCGTCATTTGGGAGTCCTCTTGGAATTCAATTAGTGAAATTTCTTTTTCTGCTTCTTCCTCCCCTCTGAAAAATTCTGTGTAAAATGATTCAGCTTTCTCAATTGAGCCAATTCTATATCTCTGTTCTTGCCATGTGAACATTAAACCTTCTGGAATCAGCCATCTATAATTCACCTCTTTTTTAAGTAGCAATTTGGTCAAGAATCGGTATTTTCTTCTCATCTCTCTCACTCTTCTGGGTACTTGTTTCAAGACCACAATCTCCTTATCTTTGTATTTCAATGTTTTCTCTCTTGCCACTTGCAATATTTGCGTTTTAATGGCTTTCTTTGTAAATCTGATGTGAACTTCTCTTGATAAGCTATTTCTCATCTCATATCTTGTGAAGACTCAATAAACCTCATCTATTCCATCCATCATCTTCTCTTGAGTTATTTCCAAAGCTTCAGCCAATATTTCTATCATTATCTCAGCTAGATTTTGTCCTTTTTCTTCCTCTATGATTTGGAATCTACAATAAAATTCTGATCTGTCCATCTCCCATCTCAGCATACCACTTTTGTCTTGATCAACCACAGTTAATCTGTTATCAATGTCTCCAATCTTCTTGTCTCTTTGTTTATCTTCTTCTTCAATTTTTTGGAGTCTCTCATCATACTTCATCATCATTTGTTGGATGTTCTCCACTTTTTCATCAGTTTTCCCTGTTCTTTGTTCTTTGTTCAATGTTCTCTATTCTCTTTTCAGTATTCTCTGATCTTGTTTGAATATTTTGAATTCCTTGCATAATCATCCACAGGATCACTTTTTCTTGTCTTAACATTGTCTGTATTGAACGTTGTCCTCCAGATGGTGGAGAGGAAGAAGTAGAAGTTGAAGAACCAGGAACTGTTAATTTCCTACTCATTTTGAGCAATTCAAAATCTTCAGGTTCTTCTAGGCCTTAATCCAATTGTGAAATAACCAATTGGAGTTCCAAATAAAAATAGTAGGAAAAAAGAAGCCAAATAGTAATAATAATTAAAAGAAGAAGAAAAAATTTCTTTGGGTTCTTGTATACCTTAATCCAATTGGTTGGTTAGATGATAGTAAAAATTCAAAAATGAAGGAAAAGACCATAAATACACCATAAACACACACAAAAAAGAAAAGTTGTAAAATCCTTTAAAAAGGTAAAAAAGTGAAGAAAAAGGCTAAAAATAGAAAGGAAAAATTCTTCAGATTCTTCAACACCTTAATCCAATTAGGAGGTCTCACATATAAAAGGATGCATAAAAATAAACAAAAAGGCTATTCCCTTAAAAAGAAAAGGAAGGGAAACATTAATACTAAAGCTTTTCTTTTAAAATAAAAAGCAGGCATATAAATTTAACTTCCAAAGACAAGAAAAAACAAACAAAGACAAGTTCCAAAGAGCCAAAAATCCAAATAGCTATTACAAAAAAAGTAGACTGATGAGGAGGGGTAGCACAGCTTAGAAAGAATAAAAAGAGCACACTGCACTTTGTTTAATTATCCAAGGCTCTGTTATGACTCTCCTCTCCAAAGACTTATCACCTTTTCTTTTCCTAAGCTTCAACACCAGACTCCAGCTGTTCATAGAAACCCCAAAAAGCACCTGCAATAATACTCTCCCATGCTCTTCCCTCTATCTTATCAAACAGGCAATGTCCTTGAAAAAAAGTCTCAGTTCTTTCTCAGCTTTGTCTGGTCAAAAGAGAAATAGAATATTTCCAAGTTGGCAGTGTTACAAAGTTTCTTTAGCTTTCACTTTCCCCCTCCTTTTCCAAGCAAAATATAATAAGAATTAATTAAAAAAAGAAAAAGATATTTTTTAAAAATAACTAAAAGGGAGTCTCTGGCTTAGAATATTATAAAGTCAAAAAGGAGAAAAGAATAGATAAAAAGAAGAGAAAAAAACCACTCCAGTTTCAAAATATAAGATCATGTGTAGAAAATCCAGCAATGAGAAAAAAAAATAAAAATATTACTTTGACATTCCTGTTTAAAATCGCCACTTAATCACTTCTGTCAAAACTTTTACAGATTCTTTCTTTCTCATAGGGTGTCCTTTCAAGTCTTAAAATAAAGAAAAAGTTCTCACCAAACCAGCACACTCTCTCTTTCCGTTCTCTTTCATTTCGGAGCTGTCCCAACTTCAGCAGCTTTAATAGCTGCCTCTTTGCTGCTGGCAAAAAGTGCTCCTCCTGGATCTACCAGGGACTTTGCAATATCCCTGGGATAGGCAGGACGCGCTCTTTACATTCACCATCTTTTTGGGACGGTTTAGATCCACTTGGACCGTCCAGGAGCAAAGATATCAGCAGCGATCTCAGACCTCCAGGATCACATGCTGTATTGTCACGACGCCAGCTCCGCCCTCTAATCAGCCAAAAGCTTTGAATGTTCTGGAAGTTTCAAGAGGAACAGAGGAGACAATTTAAGAAGGAAGAAAATGCTTCATCAATCCAATGGACACTGCAACCATCTCTTGGGGATGTTTTAAATTGAATTCATGCTTTGATTAGCAGATTGATATCATCTTAAATGGGCCTTTCAAATTCCTGATATTACAAAACAGATTTTATATTCATCAAATTTCTACTAACACCCATCCACCCAAGGAAACTGGGAAACAGACATAACACAAATTACAAACCATTAAAAACCAAAATAAAACCCAAGACAATGCTGCTGCTAAAAAATGATATCTCCTCATATAACCTACATACACATGGCAGAGCTCCAGTAAATTAACACCCTGGCTTCAATATTTACCTCAGAAATACATTAAGCTAGTTTTTTTTTAACATTTTGACTTTTTTAAACATTATATTTATGTATGTATATGAAAGTGTGGGGAAAATATATTCTATCCTATCGCTTAATTCTGCAACTATTCTAGTTTCAAAATTCTTCTAACTGTAATTTCACTTCTACTTGAGCCAAAATTGTGACTAATGATCCTCTTTCAAGACCATCATCTTTTCTGTTAGTAGTCGTCTCATGAAATGGATATAAAATCAACCAAAATATGTTTGTCATTGTTGGCATCTTTGGGATATCAATTTTAATATACAATATTACAAAAGACTTTAATGGGAAAAGCAATCTTCATTTCAGACATCCTGATAACAATGTGATTTTGCTTCATATTGCCACACAAAGAAAATTCCCTTGTGTAGCTTCAGCAGGAGAATTTATCTATTAGAAGAACTTTTTTAATTCTTTCCCATCTGTGCCATCTTTAATAATGATGTGATCAATATGTTCCAGATTGTTCTCTGGTTTCCGCTGCATTTTAATTTTTGTTATGAGACAAAATTGACTTTTTTATCCCAATTAATCCATTCTGCTGTTGTTTGAAAACAAAAACAAAAAGCAAAAACTTGAGATAAGTATATTTGTGAAACTCTGCAGTCTTCTCTACACAGGATTAAATACTCCATTGTTGCAATTTTTAATAGGTAATATAAAAATTCAGTTAGCACAAATCTGAAATCTAGTGTTAAACCCAATTAATTTAAAACACTCAACACGTAGCTGATTTATATTTTTATTGTTGTTGATAATAATAGTATGCACTGATAATAATCATGAGGTCCTAAAAGTAAAGGTATATAGCCCATTATCCTAATGGTAATTTTGCAAATCAACATCAAAAACCTACAAATTATTTTTAACAGAAGCTTTATTACAATAATTATAGGTATTGGGTGCTCATGCTGCTAGCAATGAAATTCATATACCACTCTCATGTAATGGTTGATCTAAACAAAATATTTTATCAACAAAGCATACAGGTTTTCTCAAATGTACAGTGTATCGGTTACAAACATATTGCTTTCTTCATTCAAATGGACTCATATGATGGCTGAAATTAGCAGCTAAAAGCAACAAAAGTTTCCTCAGTATCTCCCATAGAATCCACATAGCTGTTTCCTCAGCATTGTTTTCATAGAATTACAGAGTTATGAAAATAATAGAAATTAAAACAATATTATAGATTTTTAAAAGTAAATAAACTTTAAAATACTGCCTATCAAGCCAAAATTGTTATTCATAAGGAGTCTTGCAGGCTTCTTCATTTTATATCTAGGGATCCATGAATGTTTGGTGTTTTTTGACATAGTTTTTTTCCCACAGCAATATGCCATAATTGTCATAGCCTCCTTAAACAGGTTTTCATCTAAATATGATAGAGAAACAGGACTAAGACAAAATGTCAGAGGAGTGAAATCTGGTTGCTTCTCTGAGTATGGTAGAATTGACTTCCTCCTTTTCCGATTTGAATTCTGAACCTGATATTTTGCCAACACATATCAATACTGCCACATGGAAAGCCAAAGAGTAGAGATGCAGGAGATGCCAGATCACTTGGAAGCTACATTTCTTATAAAATTGAATAATCTTTCTCCTAGTTATTTAATAAAAATTAAATAATTACAAAAACTTTTTGTTATTCAATAATAACAATATTAACATTATTTTAATTCTGTAATGCTTTTAATATTGTTTATTTCATTATTTGTTTTTTATTATATGTTGCACAGAGTCATATTTTGTGAGATGATGACTATTTATTTATTTATTTATTATTCCACCTTTATTATTATTTTTGGAAGTAACCCAAAGCAGTGAACATGTCTAATACTCCTTCCTCACAACATCCATGTGAGGTGAGTTGGGCTCACAGACAATAACTGGTCCAAAGTTACTAGCTGTCTAAAATGAAACTAGACCTCACAGTCTACTTGTTTCTAGTTTGGTACCTTAATCACTAGACCAGGGTTGTCAAACTCAAACCCTAACATTATATAAACTAATTAGACTAGATAAATATGATTAATTAAACAAATAAGGTCTTATTAAAGAATCCTAGTACATAAGAGAAATAAGTTTAAAACTAATGATTAAGTCAATGACAATCATCTCAACTTAGAGAAGGCAGCTAAAATAACCATGAACAAATAGTGGCATATCTGCCCCTATTTCCTCTCCTTGAGTATAAAAGATTATCTGAAGAGGCCAGCATGATTCACCTGAGACTACTGGAAAACTAATACTGTATTCTATTAAAGTATCATGAAATAAGCCTTATAAAATGGCTTTATTGGAAGTTGTTCCAAAGATTGATGGCAAATAGATACCTATAAGCTGCCTACAACTCAATACTTTTCTTACTCACTATTGTATCATACACTTTGGCTTAAAACGTTTCACATTTAGACAATCCTCTTCTATTATAACATATTTCAATTGATTTATAACTATAATCTGCTCAAGATCCAGTTTTTCACATAGCTTTGCCAATACTTTGTATTGATTTGTCAGGATGTGACAGCTTTATTCCACAGAGTTACATGGAAAGCTGGATTCACCATTCCTACCTTACATACTAATTAAATGGGGGGAGGGAGAAGAGAAGAACAATATGCTGCTATTCCTTGAAATGAACCAAACAATAATACGTTCAGAATTAGATAGATATTATATTATTCTGCCTGTCCCCCTTTTATAGGCTGTTGTTCTAGTGTTAAGTCCATAGGCCCCCTACAGTTATCAAATCTTTGATGGGAACTTCCCAATGGGTCCCTGAATTCACTTGACAGTGCACTGGATCCATATGCTTTTCTTATCAGTACAGTGGACTTATTTCCTTATTTAGAATCATAATTAGAACAAAGGAAAGGATGATAATTTTTAGCTAAACAATATATTTATATCTTGCTAGGATTTCATTTCAGCTTCTTCATTCCCATCTGGTCCCTTGCAGGCTCCTGGTCAAGAAATGCTGACACTTATCTCATTTGTAGTCTTGGGATGGCCTATGTTAAATAGCTTGTTAAATAATTTGTTAAATAAAATATATGAGTCCTCATGTAGTCATGTAGTCATGTGACAGAACTTCAGGTACTTGGTAACTTGCTGCATTTATGGCCAGTTGCAATGTTCTGCAATCACATGACCGTGTTTTACAATGGTTTTGATGAAAATTAGCACTTCCAGTTTTCAGCAAAATTAGACCCATAGCAAACCATCACTTTGCTTAAGGGCCATGGATTTGCTTAACACCACAATTATTCACTTAATTATTCACTTAATTGTGGTGATTTGTTTAATGATCACTACAAAAAGACCATAAAATCAGATCAGTTATCTGACTGGTTCATGTTATGACCATGACTTAACAACCATGGTGGGAAAGCTCCTTTACAAATGGATTTTGAAAACTACCTTTATTAAATAATATATTTTCATTTCATGTATTAGACTTCATTATGCTTTTTTTAAAAAAATGGAAGGAATGGAGAAGTATATTCTGATTTTAAAAAAATCCCGAAACAGAACTGTAATAATTACAATGACCTAGAGATAATTAATTATCAAGACACTATAAGTGGATCTTGCTAATAAATGAAACAGAAAGAAATCATAGTGATAATAAGATCTGCATGATTCAGATGCATCTGCTTTGTTAACAGATGCTCTTAGAATATCTGATGCTACCAGTAAAGAGTCATGCTGAGTAATCAGTCTCATGAGAAAGAAACCAATATGTTAAATACTGATTCTTATAAGTACAGTAGTTTTTCTGGAAAGCCTCAAAACCTGATACTGTGCTTCATTATTGTTTATGTTTTCCTATTGGCTAGGGCTACTATGTCAAAACTGCAAAAGTAAAAGGCTGCTAATCACTCAGAGTTTTGTAATACAGATATAGGGTTCCTATGTTCCTGCTTCACAATGATCAAATATTCTTTTTAGTTATATTTCTTGTAATTATCTTCAAATTCAGTCATAGAAACCTTGCAAATAAGTGAGAATAATTATTTCTTATATTGCCATTTCCTCCAAATATTCTTTGGAGAAAGAGCTACAACTTCCTAATCCAGGAAACTACTAAAAACAAATGGAGCTGAGGGACCTTACAGCTAAGCAAAACATGTTGATCCATTTGAACACCTTCCCCCTTAGGATATAAAGTGTTCATACTTTCATTCTAAGGGAGCTAACCTACTACTCACAGTATATAGAGGAAAGATATGAACATTGATAATCAAATAAAATTTATCTAGATAAAAAGCCCAATGCTGAAGTCTTTGTAAAGGAGGCTCTGTTCCCAAATAAGAATCTTCTCCTGAGTAGGACACTTTAAGGAGAATTGCTGGCTCTGTCATAACTCTGAGAAATTATTTTTAAATGTGTATTATATGTACTATTTCATGTTATATTTATATTGTTAAAGCATTGATTAAATGTCATCTGATTGAAGTTGTATCTTAGTGAGCATATCAATAGACTTTTTCCATGATCTTCCTTTGGGCCTTTCAATGTTGCTTCATTTGCTGTTGTAATCTAGTCTATATTCTTTGTTGCTAATCATCCTATTTTCTTCCACTTTTCCCAGCATTATGGACTTCTCAGGAAATAGGAAATTATGTCTGAAATATAATATAATAGTATATGCTAATTATTTGCCCTTGAATAGGAACTTTGTATTGACTATCCACAATATTATCCAATATCAATGTTCAAAAGTGCCAATATTCTTTCTGTCTAAAATTCAACTTTTGCATCTATAAAGCATCAGAAGGAAAACCGCTGTACAATTCTATTCTTTGTAAGTATTGACAAATCTGAATATATTTTCCACTGGTATTATTTCTACTATTTTATTCATTGTGGATTGCCTAATTATTGGTTATCCTTAATTTGAAAGGTACTTACTTATTGAAAAGTTGCTATATGCCTTGAACTTCAATAGGAATAATTTTTCATAGCCAAAATAATTGGGGCCTGCTTATAAATATATCACGTTTGTGCAAACTACTGAAATTGTTAATTTGTTGTTATAGAATGCAGAAAAGGGGCTACTTTTCAACTTTTATTAGCAGGTGTTTTGAGAACTGTAGAGGCCTAGCTAGTTTTGTGAATATGTCATAAGGAAGAGTAGACCTTCAAATATTAGCTTTAGAGAAGTCGGACTTCACAAGTCAACCCTGACACACACACATACATATATATATATTCTTCTGTTGGAGAAGTAGGCTTTTTTCCCTCCCCTACCAAAACAAACCCTGAGGTAAAATACTGCCTTATTCCTGCATTTCTGAGGATGATCTTGGGAGATTTGAATACTGAACAAATTAGGCTGGTATACAAACAGGGTGCTCAGGTTATAATAGACAGATAAAATGCATCCTTGATGATTTTGCTGTAACATAAAAATGAAAGGAAATATACTTAATTTTTATATCCCTTCATTATTAATTTTACAAAGAAGTCAAAGTATGGATATATCCTTCCTCCTTTTTCCCCACAACAGCAATCTGGCGGGGGGAAGGGGGCACTAAGAAAGAGCCACTGGACCAAAGTGACCCAGATAACTTTCATGGCTAAGGCAGGAATTGAACTTATAGTTTCTCACTTTTTCGTATGGTTAAAGTATAAGAAGTATAACAAATTGAGTATCTTCCATGAATATTGTAGCATAGTCCACCAGATATGTAATGATCAACTTGCCCCACTCAATGCTACCAGATAGATAGATAGATAGATAGATAGATAGATAGATAGATAGATAGATAGATAGATAGATAGATAGAACATAGTAAAGAAAAAAAACCTACCATTTCAAAAATTTAAAAAATGGTTCATGAGTAGTTTTGATAGTGGTAATGATATTTTAGCTGTAATATTAATGGATGACACCAATAAAAATAATACATGTCACAAATTTTGATGAATTCCTCTGTGTGCTCCAATTCAAGAGTGTGCAAATGGGATACTTACATAGTATTTTAGATGTGAGAAGCCACCTTGGTTAGAAATTACCAGGAATCAGCATACTAGGATACTGAGGCTGAAGAAATAAGACAATTAGAAGGAATATTATTACTAATCTAGATTTCTGCCTCAAGCATAATAAATATTAACTTTCATTCTTTTAGATTTGTTGCTCTGCTGTCAGTGTGCTCCAAACCTTTTTAATCCTCTTTAATTATTGATCCAGCATTTTCTTATCCTGGGCATTTCACTTCTGTGATGTGCATAAAGAAAATAAAACAATTCATAGCAAATCTAAAGCCTTCCTCAAACAAGAAGCCAAATTTGGATCTGTCCTGTGCTTCCAATTTTCAGCAGTGCTTATAATGAAGATAGAACAGTTTCATCTGGAGAAGGAAAAAATGTCAATAGTTTGTGATCAGTAACTATCCTTTAGATTGTCAGTTGGCACATCTGGATTTTTGAAGATGTCATAGATGCTTTGACAAAATGGCAGGTGAAAAATTGCAGACTTATAAAATGGCTGCCATAACCAATCACAAGGTGCTCATTTACTACAAGGCAGGTTAGTAAGGCTTCTTCTTGTTATTTTTTTCCTTGCTACTCTTAACTTCATTTTCCCATTTTCTCTTCTGGATATACTTTCAAAGAGGATGGGATGTAGGGAGGGATAGGATTCTACCAGTTCGTACTTATTCGCTAGAATCGGTTGTTAACATTCTAAGCAGTTCGGATAACCGGTTGTTAGAAGAAATTATTGGCCTAATCCTGTAAGGAAGGCAGGAAGGAAACATTCTGGTGTTGCTTACAGAAACTGCCTCTCCGTTAACCCTTATTACATTCTTGGCAGGACTAGACTTCCTGTCTCAGGAACTTTTCTGGAGTTTTTTTTCCCCTCCTTTGCTTGTGTGGAGTGACCATTTAAAGTTAGGATGGCTCTGAAAAAAGTTACTTATGATCATTTTTCACACTTACGACTGTTGCAGCAGCTGCTAATATTCTTCTGCTTTGTTCACAAACCATTTTAAAACTTGTATCTTTCATTTTCTCTCCAGGGTTGCATGATATTTCTCCCTGTTACATTTCATCCTACTCATTTCATCTAACTGTTCAAACTTATCTATATGTTCTTTAATCTTCTTTGTCTTCTAAGGTATCAGCCAGTCTTTAATTTTGGATCTTGTACAAATCAGATAATCATTCTCTCAATCCTGTCAGCCTAGTCATTAATAAAAATGATGTACATGTATTGTTTCACATTCTTTTGACTTGTTATGGATGCTGCTGTCTAACTGGATTGTACATTTCCTGCCATTATGGAAAACATGCTTGAGAAAGTGCCCACCCCTTCTCTGAGGCTTAATAAATGTGCACAAGAACAGCAATACTTGTATTGCAGAGATATTGAAGAGCTCTATTAAGTGTAACAAATTCTATTAGCACCAGCATTCTGTAGCAAAGGTTTAAAATGGTTTGTGAACAAAGCAGAAGAATATTAGCAGCCCTTTAAAATACTGGTAGATTAGTTGAACATTTTATAGTGTTTTATTTTTGATAATATTTCATCTAAAGATGATATCTTTCTAATAACTGAACTTGGAAAAAAATTGTAAAATCTAAGAGCTTAAAAATGCCTCCAGTTCTTATCTATTCTTTAAAATTGTTCTTGTTAGCTTCAGTGACCAGATGTTCTATTTTACAGTCCTTTACTTTACCAAATGTGATTTAAAAGGAAGCAGGAAAAGCAAGGATAGGGATCCTGAAGCTGCTCATCAAGAGTTAGAATGAGCAGACAGTTGAGTACATAAGTCTTTTCTGCATTGTATTCTCCATGTAGTTAGAGCTACCATCTTTCCATTTATGTTAAGAAAATATTTTCAAATCTACACCTGTACAAATTAATATATGCAAATCCATTTTATCTTCCATTGCAACCTTATGCTTCTTCTCTTGTCCTTATATGAAGAAACACTTTTTGATAACCCCAAATCTTCAAATGCAGCTCTCAGATGCCTTTGAGTTACTTGCTAAACAACACTGCCATCTCTTTGACCAGGTAACCAGTGTAGAAAATAAAGGACATAGCCTTGAAGGGAAGAGGGAGTACCATTACCAAAGAGATAAGCAAGGAAGAAAAGGTCTCAAAACATGTCTGGAAGGATTTATGGGATTTATATTACCTAGACTAGTAATCCCTAAAGTGTATATTTAAGTCTGGTTTAGAATTATTCCACCATCATCATTTGACTTCAGGTTGTTAGGTGAAAAATTAGGGATTGAAATAAAAGAAAAATTTACAAACCAGGTAGCTACTATAATATATTAACCTGGATTGGTTGAAAAATACTATGGTGATCTAGTTCATGCCTTATAATAAACTGTGGCCCTCTAGAATCTGATGAACATTAATCCCAGCAATTCCAGCAGTTATGATCAAAGGATGTACGTTGGGAGTCATTGTCCATATACAATTGGAAAGCCTCATGCAGTAAAAGTTACATTATAGAGATATCAACGTAAAAGAAGATTGCAGGCATAACTCTTAGACTTGTTGATCATAAAATTAGATGTCAACAGGAATTTCTTCAAAAACCCAATGATATAAAGAATTTAAAGAAAAATTATGAACATAGCTTACAAAACATAAAGGTGAATTATATACAATATACTAGCTTGTACAGAAGAATTTAGATAATTGAAACTTGATTTCACACCACACAGAAAACACATGAGCTGGACTTTTGCTTATTGTTACCAAATAGCACCACCTGAAGCAACTGCTTCTCTAATTCAGTTTGCTGCAATTTTCTTGCTTTTGGGGAATTTCATACTTTAATGAAAAGCTGCTGGAAGATGATAAACTCAACTGTTTTAAAAGCTTCACTACATAGAATTTTGCCTTCTATTTTAAATGAAGTCTTTAGTATGTCTCCTAAGAGGGAGAGACTGGGGCATCTCCTTTGTGTATGTGAATCTCTCTCTCTCAATAAGGCTTGGACTGGAAATGCCTGAGCTGGCAATTTGCATTCTGGCGAGGTGGTTTTTACATTCACAGCATGTAATGAATGTAATGATAGGCTTGGGACATCTTAAACATGTACTGTAAACATGCAATAGATTGCACCGTGGATTAAATGGCGAGATATTTACTAGGTTGGGACTAGGGAGTCATTGTGTTTGTTGTTGTTTTTCTTTTTTAAAAGAGAAGCTGCTTTTCCAAAAAAGTTTAAGTTCAGAGGAGGATGGCATCACATCCTACACTGTGCCTCTTCACCAATCTGTTCACACTATGATTATCCATCTGTTCAGTTTGAATGATACTTCAGCTGCTTATATATTTGCCCACAGAAACAAGGAGGATATTACTTTAAGCTTGAATTCAAGAATGTAAGACAAATTTGCATCACTTGAACCCAACATAGTCTTATATTGTACATAGGACAAAAAAGACTTTTTTTAAAAAAAATCCAAATTAATTATATTTAAAATGAAATCAAGGAATGATTCTTAAGCATGTTTATTTTATTTGATAGGAATGAATAAATCTGGCTATTATGGTTAACTTTAATTCATTCTTTGAATGTTCTTGTTAAATTTGTCTGGTTTTTTTTTTTTAAAGATAATTCCTAATGCCTACTTTTATTTCTGTCAATGCTACATTACTTCAACAGTTTAGAAACTACATATTTATTCCAAAGATCTCAAATGTAAGATTCCTTGAGAGCAAACAACTATTGACAGAATGCAAAAGGATTTTCTCATTTATTCAATTGTCTGGTCTCTTCACAGGATTCTTAAGCAGCTCAGAACTGCTGAGTGAAACACTCCCAGTAAGGAAAGTGGCTGTCTAGATGATTCCATTCCTCTCAGAGATAGAATTGGTGGAGAGAGCCAAACTGAATCTTGATGAAATGTTATTTCTACTTGGAAATCATGTTTTTTTTTTACTTGTTGTAATAAAGAAACCTAAACATATTTGGAATTCTGAACACATTTGGTATATAACATTTCAAAATGGGAAATATATCTGTTCCAAAATAGTTATAGTGGAGGATATGACCTGTCACAGAACATTTATCTCTCAGACAATGAAGTAGTTCACCTGCCCACCTTTCTGCAAATAAGCATGAAGCTAGAGGTCAGTGGCTAGCTTTGCAATATGACTTATCTATTTATTTTTATTCAAATAATCATTTTTAAAACTCCTGTGGGTTAATTTGAGAGCATACTGCCTATCTCTATTCAATGGACCTTAGTCTGAGACACATACATTCAACAGGATCAATTTTTAAGCAGTCATAATTTTGAACATGATTTTCACAGAGAAGGGTAGGAAAAAATCAAAATGGTTGACCTGGGGTCATTGATGATTATATTTTTTATTTCATATATTCATATGCTACTTCATATATTTCTAGATGATGTAAACAGGGGTGTCAAACTCAATTTCATTGAGGGCTGCATCAGGATTGTGTTTGACTTCAATGGGCCAGGTGGGTGTGGCTGGGGTGGGTGTGGCCAGCTCAATGCCACCTGTGTCAGGGGCACATGTAGTCAGGGGCACCTGGGCTGCATTTTCAGCTGTCATGGCCTCCTGCAGCCCTCTGAAGCAAAAATGGAGCTTGGGAGGGCACAGGCAGCCTTTGTGATCTTCATTTTCATTGGCAAAGGCACTGGAGGCTATTTCCAGAGCAGCCCCGCAGGTCAGATCTAAGTACTCTATGGGCCGGATTCAGCTTGCAGGCCTTGAGTTTGACATCTGTGATGTAGAACCATCAGGATCCAAAGAAGAAGTCATAGGATATTCAGAATGTTCAGATTGTACTGCAACACTTCTTGCCTTTTCTGACACTGCCCCCTCAAGGGTGCTTCTGTATTGCACATAGATTTATGATGCATTTTTTTTTACAAACTGATTGTGATTTCATAACATAGTTAAAATGATTAAGTGTAACAGAAAATCATTCTCAAGAATTTCACATTGTTTATTGATTCAAAAAACATATATTTGTTTATATTAAATTTAAATGTAATAAAACTACTGTTGGATTCTGCTTAGTATTAAAACTAAAGAGTAGGTTGTCTTACAACTCTAGAAAATCTATTTATTCCAAGTGTACTAAATGACAGCGTTCCAGAAAAACTTGACTCCAACAGATAACTCTGAACCAAACATGTTCTCAAACTTCCCTTTTATTATAGTAGTAAACTGGCACATCTGGGAAATCCTGGATCTGAAAGTCCTGGGTTTCCCTCCAATAAGTAAATTATTACAAATCCACCTCCTGCCCCCATCATTCCATCACATGACCCAATCACCATCTGATCCAATTTGAGACATCCCCTCTACTACTCCTCAGCCTGGTGCAGGAACAACATGACCTTGACTCTAAAGAAGAATGCTATTGTGTCTAACCTCATACGCTCCATGAAATCCCCCCTCCCATCTTCCCAGGCTCAAGAATATGGCAGCGTGGAAATTTCTGGTGCTAATATGGCTTCCAAAACTGACACTAAATACCCTAAAGTAGATAGAGTGTGGTAAAAGTTTTGGGATTTTTTTGGTAATGTTGATAAGTTTTTTTATTTGGGTGAATGTTGTACAGTCAGAAGAATTAGCAGTGAGCCTCACTCTTTCTTTGCCTTTCTTTTTCCTGCTACACAAAAAAGTCAGCACTTCAAGTTTTCCTTATTACCAAATAACTGATTTCAGTCTTCTCATCATCTTAAGCTACCAGAGAAAGGGATAATTCTAAATTTAAGACTATTGCCCAGAGAACGTTAGACAAATGTGCCTCCATTTATCCAGTCTTAGTTAATCTAAGACAATTCTTTCATTTTAAATTATTTGAGGGAAAACCTGCTGTAGTATACTTGTTTTGCATACTCGTAATACTGCATTCCTATTGGACAGATACCACCGCCTAGCGATTGGTAGATAACAACAGTTCTGATTGGCCACCTAAGTGGTGGGTGTTTTAAATAAATGCCATTGGATGCGAGCCACGAGGAACCGCTTTAAAAGGGCTGCCGCGGCTTGACTTTAGTTGAAGTTACTAACAGTTAAATAAAGAGCTGAACTCAACTCCAATCTCGAGACTACTTTGTTCCGGCGATAGAACACCTGCTCTTTATTTTAGACAACCACGTAGTCTTTTCTATTTGAACAGGTAAGTTCTTTGCATCTACTCACCAGCTCTCTTGCTTATTGTTCTACATGTGACTCCATTATTCTTGTTCTTTGTAGAAATGTTGCAGTGCAAACACTATTTTATTAAGAACATCACAACTTTGGATGGGGTTTGCTCATGTGTGGCTCTTTTCTATGTGCAGTACTAATTTTCTAGCAAGCCAGTGCCAAAAGGGAAAAGAATTTTTAATTAAACACCAGGAACCTTAACTCATGCTGCTCATAGAGGATAGAGAAGGCAGAATAAAACAAGCCAAGTTTCTCCTCCTCCCTTTTTTTATTAAAGGGTGTGTGTGCAGAAAAGAGAAAAAGTTGATATAGCAGGTCATATTAGAAACAGAAGATCCAATGTTTAAATATGTAAATGTAACGCTGCATCAGATTGTCAAATCTTTAGAATATAATTCAAAAACCAGGACTGTGAATTGAATAGAGATAGGTTTTTGCATCATCACAGCTATGAATGAATAATTCCATCCTCTTCTGTAAATGATCAGCCAAATATGACTAGAGCCAGAATTCTTGACTCCTTAGCCACATGTGTATAAGTTTAAACATCTGGCATTTCTAGTTTCAAGTATGCGATCAGATATCATAGATTGATAAGACTTCTGGTTGAAATGCTACAAAGCTGCTGTCAGAATAAATGACATGGTCCAGCTTAGTGGCAGAAGACAATTTCTTATCTATACTGGAAGAATATTTGTGTTAAGACATTTTATAGATGGTCTCTGACAGCAGCATTTAAAGAAAGCAATAACTTTTCATAGTCCACTTTAGTAACAGTTTCCTGTCAAAGAAAAACAGATGTTCCAAAAAATAATAATGGGTTAAGGCATGTTAACTGTAGCAGCTGTAGGATTAAGTGCAAAAATATTATGTAATACAATATTACACATGGATTCATATTATATTCAAGTTTGAATTTATGTGATATAAGGCTTTAAGATTGGTTTTATATATTTGCCAATTAAGTTTGAATTTTAAGACTAGATTGAAACTTTTATTAATAGTTCATTCTGACTTATGTTTCATATTATATTGGCCACTTTAGTTAGTTATTGAGTTTTAACTTGATCTTAATAATGATTTTGAAATCTGATACAAGAAATTATTTAAAGTTACTTTGAAATTTGTATCCAAATTATACAGCTTGTAAATGTCTTCTTCTTGGATTCTCTATTTTTTATGTTTTTAAATATATAGTACTAAAATAAATGCAGAGCTTTCAAAACACAACAGAATAGCAGACTGAGCTCACAAGCACAAACTAGACATGCTTTTGAACCATATGATACTCAAATCTTTCAAAGTTCACAGCCAACATTTTTCATGATTTCATATCTACATTGTATAATAGTAGCAAACATTCAATGCTAAGTCCATGAAGCTCCAGCAAAATTCATTTGGGGCAGCAAACCGTGAAATAATGAGGCAAGATCTAAAACGTTAAAACTGCTAGAATAGATAAGGAACCAATCAAAGGTTATTTAAGGAGAAGATTGGAATATCAGAACTATCATGGATTCAGGAAAAGTAACCCTATATTGTATTTGAAACCAAGCAGGCAAAATTATATAAAAACATTGTTTCCATTTTAAATAAAGCCTCTCATTTTTCATTACATTTCACATTTTTAAAAATGAATTTTTGTTTACATTATATTGAACTAAATGAGGCTTGGCCTATATAACATGGTCTATTTTCTTGTATTATTATTTTATTATGTCAGCTTCCTATTTCCTTTTTGAGTCTAGATGAAGTGAAGTGATGCAATAGAATATCATAAAAATGTTACTAAATTTCTCCAGTGGGGTTATTCTTTGCATTATTTAACTGAAAGACAAAATTACTAGTCTGTGTATGTAATATTATAAAATTACAATTAAAACACAAAATAAAAGAAGACTGCATATATAAGGAAATGATTTTCATCACAAGTATAAACAATTTTAGTTACTTATCAACTTTTAAAATACAACAAATGATCTCTCCTTCCCATATCAATAAATAAATCCTTAAAGCCTCATCATGTTAACAAAAGATGAAACTTGAAAAGTTGAAAGTTAAGGATTACCAGAGATAAGAACAGAGATAAGAATGAAGTTCTAGGACATTATATGAAGGGACTAAATATCAAGACTGTTAGAAGAAAATGAAAGGAATATAAAGTTGATTAATTTAACTTATGTCTGCGTAAGTATGTGTAAATCATATCCAAGAATTTAAATGTCTAGTTACAATATATGATACAAACTTATTTAAGGTAGGCATATTATTTCAATTATTTGAGAATTAATATAATAAAACAAGCTTTTTTAAAGTTAGAAAATTGTAGGGATAGGCCCATGAAATCCCAGGAATTGAGCGCCAAGTCAAAGGACACTTGATTTTATTGATCACAAGATTTATTTGGGAATCTGATTCTGTGCTTGATAAAATTCATAGTGACAGTTTCTTCTTCTTTCCCTTGAAGACAAAGGTCTAATTTTGGATTTGACCCAAATTGGAGGAAATTGCTTTGATTTAGATATCTTTTGATTTTTTTTGTCCTAAGGCCAGATCTCTATTTTAAAATTGCCCTATTATCACTATAGGCCACCAAACATTTCTTAAATGTTCACGTTCACCATCACAAAAGCACATCCCTATTCATGTTTTGAAGCTCTACTTCAAAAGCCTTGTTTCTCATCTTGAGCTATCTTGAGCTCTTCCAAGCAGTCAATCTCATTTCATTGCAACCTACAAGATCCCAGCACCTGGCAGCTGCCTGTTTTCCACTATTTAATCACCCCCCTGAAAGGCCATTTCATCCCAGATTGCTGGATTGGTACATTTTCAGATGGTCAGTAGCCACCCTTTTTCCATTCTAAATGATTTAGCAAGGGCCCATAAAGACCACAGAATCAATAATGTCTCGTGGCTGGCATATTTTCTGCCAACAAATCTCCTCCCTCTTCTTACAACTCCCACTGGGGACTTTTTTGGTTTCTGAACAAAGCATAGTCTTCTTTCTTTCCCATTTTATGTTCACTACTTTAATATTTAATTGCAATGTAAACATGGGGAATAAAGCTGCAAAGTTTCAAATAATGCCACTCCTTTGTTTCTATGAATCTAAACCATCAAGGTGTTTTTTATTGATACAAAGTTCTTATAAGCCTATAGTCTGTAGATCTACAGAAACTCTTCTTCATCTGATGAAGAAGAGTTCCATTTCTTTGCTCTGAAATGTCAGATCAATCATGATACAATAAAAGGAAGGGAGAGAGAAAGGGATCTGCATTGCAGTGTCAGATGTGGACTCTGTGGACAAACATCTGGGAAAACAAAGGAAAGACTGGAGACTTATGAGGAACCATTCCTAAAAAGAATGACAGGCATTGATACACAAGGCTTACCTTTCCTTCACAAAGTTTGTCTTTCCTGCAGTGAGGATTGCTTTTCTGTAGGAAGGTCATCAGGGAATGACCAATCATATCTTGCAGTGGCCATAGTCTGTAGCTGACCTCATGGTCATACAACTGCAGTCTGGACAGAAATTTGTTAAGTCAGCTTCAGGAACTGTTGAGAACAGCACAGAAAGGAGTAGCTTAGGCTGCAGTGCAGAATCACCCTAAATCAATCTAATTTAGAAGTTGGTTCAGCTGAACTGGAAGCCTCCCTTTCCCCCCCCCCCCCCCAAAAAAAAAATGCTTTAGAAAACAGTATTTCCATTACATAATCCTTCATACTGTCATTCCCAGCTACTGCCCACACTGACTCTGTTATCACTGCTGGAAAGACCAAATGTTCTCTCCAAACTGATGAAAACAGATGGATGTCCTTTGGTGCAGTTGAAAGACAAGATTGTATTATTGGAGAGAAAAAACTTATTGTTAAGCAGAAAAACAGAGTGAAAATTGTGTTTAGCTAATCTAAAACTGATCACAGTCTCTGTTTTATAGGACCAAAGAACATAAAATAAAGGGATGCTCTCTCAACTCAGTGGATAAAATACAGGAGAAAGAGAAAAGAGTCATCATTTTGTTTTGAGCCAAAATGTAATTTGTGTGGGAGAAGAACAGATAGCTCTGTTTTCTTCTTCACCACTGATCCTTTGAGGTGATAATTTTTAGCTGTCAAGGAACCCTTTTCAAATTGATTTCTATGTCTGAGAACTTAAGTTAATTTGCATATGTACAATTAGGCATTTTTAGATTCTGGATTTAATATTCTTCTTGGATGAAGCACCTTTAATAGTATTGTATATTCTATTCATTTCAAACTATAGCAAGCCAACTGTATAGTATAAACACTAGATTTCAAAATGAAAAAGGGAAAATATAAGGAAATTATCCATCCTTATAACTCATAGCAACATCCAACCTTTGCTATGATGATAAACAATAAATGTAGACAGGCTTTATATTGCTGTGATGTTCACTGATGAGGAAACAAATTATATCATCTCTAAGATCTTTTATGCTAAAAGTTTGATGGATACAAATATTCTTAAAAGAAACCTCCTTTAGACTGTGGATATGTGAGGAACTGAATTAATCTGTCTACCTTGTAACTCTTCTGCTTGTGATCTTACAGCCTACAATTCAGAAAATTTGGGAGAAAATATCTAGAGGAACAGAATGGTAAGATCAGAAAGAAAAGGAATCTTGATATGAAAAGAGACAAAATGGTTGCCCTTACATTGTATGGAGCTGTTTTCCTCATAAATTCTTCACTCAACTTCAGTCTTCGGGCATCTTTTTCTAAGCTACTATAAACATTACTGTCTTTTTTTCAAAATAGCTTTTTCAAGCCATCATCTTACAACTTTCATGTTCTAATATTCTTGTTTATTTCAATTTAAAAGTTGGAAGAAATTCAGCTATAAAACAAATAATTAGAATATCTTGCCTTGTTCCATTTATAAGTTCTGGTACATTAGCTCTTAGGCCTTGAAAATTTGTGTCAGCATAATAGTTCTTATAATTTTCACTTAAAATAGTACTAATCCATAACTGAACCAAAATATCTGCTCACTGTGTTTCATTCAGCTCATTTTGTTTCATCTGATTCCCATACAGTATATGATGGTTTTTATACAGAATTAACTCAGCCACTGAACACTAACTCACATCTATTTATTTATATATTTATTAGATTTATTTGTGTGTGTGTGCGTGTGTGTGTGTGCATGTGTGTGTGAGAGAGAGGGAGGGAGAGAGAGAGACAATTACTGGCCAAAGATCATCCAGCAGCCTAAGGCAGGTTTAGAATTAATGGTCCCCCAGTTTTTAGACCAGCATTTTAACCACTAGTTCTTCATGCTGTTCACATTCTTTACCTCCTCTAAGCACTGTGTCCCAGCCTGTCTGCTTTTGGATTTTCCCCATTCTGCACACATGTCTTAATGTAGGTTTGAATGTACATGAAGTTCAAAGGATCCCTTATCTTTATTTCCCCAGCTTTTTCTGGGAACAAGAGCTAAGCTACAACTTGATATATGTCCTTCTTTCCTTGAGGGAAGAAATGTTGCATATCTGGCAGACAGCTGGGCATTTGGAATATTTAAAACAACCCATCTTATTGACGGCCTTCTGTCAGAGCAGATGTCAAATCTAATATTTCTTCATGGCACACTTGTCATGCTGTCCATAAAGCCAAATGGACCATTGCATCACTTTCCTCTTCCCTACCCCACCAGGGACCATGGAATATAGCCTCCTTTGAATTTCATGAGACCCTGGGCTATGGATCCATTTTGGTACAGCTGAACTCTTTTCTAAAATACTACATTTCAACCCCTCCCTAGTGGATATTCCTCTAAGAGAGGTTTTCTACCACCATGGCCTACAAAACCAAAAGCATTAATCTAATCCTTGACAATTCACAACAAATTTGGGAGAATTCTATTTCAGCTTTGGATGTGAAGTAGCAAGTGGAGCCTGGGTAGTGTCTTCTCTATGGCGTGGCAAAGGCAATGGATCAGTTCTCTGTGGGCCAGAACATGCTCTGGGACATTGGTTTGGATGTTGTGGAGGGGATGAATGTGATTGGCTATGTATGTCTTAGCCTGGGAGAGGAATGCCAAGATGACATATAGGAGTATCATAATAGTGATGGACACAGAAAGGTATAGTGAGAATTTTAATTTTTAGTTTATTAAAAGAGTTGCTCAACCAATTGACTGGTGAAACCAGAGAGCCAGAGGACCTGAAATGAATTACTCTCTCCTTGGCCTAAGGCAGATAATTGAAAGCATACTGGAAACTTTCTGAACTTTGGGATCTCTTTAGACAGTACCATTGTAGGCATCTACTAGTTTAAGAAATAGTTTTCAGAATCAGGAGCGTTTTAGAAAAAGCAGCCATTATTTCAGCTTTATAGATGCATTAGCTGCATTTTTCCAGGAGAATCGTTTTACTTCTAAGACTCCAGCATATAGACTTGCAGCAATTTCTAACATCGATGTGCCAAATCTAATGTTATATTATTGTTTCATGCACTGTAACAGAATGCTTGCAGTTCATTAGGGGTCGTACTTGGAAAGGACTGCCTTGTTCTTTCACATGCCATTTAATACTCAAAGGTTGGATTTTTTCCCCCACTTTGTTAAAAAAGGAGCTTTTTGAAGAGTGTTTAGTATCTTATGACATCCGTATCTAAAGCCTTTTCTGGCAAAACAATATATGATTCCTTCATGTCTCTGCATGTTTTGACTGTCATCACTTTTTCTGGCAGTATATCTTCCACTTTTTTTAAAAAAAAAAAGCCATTCTTTCAGCAGGAAAGATAGATTATTTAGTATTCAAATCTGAATTTACTTTATCCACACTTCTGTCTGATTGCAACACAAGTGAACTACATCTGTTTGAATCTCAATGTCCTTTTGACAACATCTTCAATCATTAAATCTTCCAAATTTATCATTAAGGAAATTAAAGTTTATAATTATTTTTTCATTATATGACAAAATGTATTTTCATGTCATATTTGATTAGGCTCCACTGTCTTTATTATATGCTGCATCATACATCAAGTTTTACTACGGAAATCTGAATATAAAAATACTTTTTGATAAAAGTTGTGTAAAATGCTCCTTTTTGTCAGGCAACAAATCATGACCTGGAACAGGCCAAACCTGTATTTCAGTATCCTTTATAATTGCAATAATTCTAGCCCTTTGAAAGTCAGTGCCATTCAAATAATAACGTGTTTACCATGAGCTAGATTAAGTAATTGAGTCTTCATTTTTTTAAAAGTTGACAAGAAAAAGAAGCATATGTTATTAAAAATAACTGTAATCACCCAGATGGAGTATCAAATATTTATTGGAATGCCCTAAGTATTTTGTATAGTTATCTCAGTCTTCCCAGCACGTAACTGACCTTGGCTGAACCCTGAAGCTAAGCAGAGTTATGGACAAACGAGTGCCTGGAAATTTTAAGCCTGCAAGCCAGTTCAGGAAATAAAAACATGCATTGTAAAAAGCCAATGGAAAACCAGCTCTGTAACATTTCTACTTCAACAAAAAAATGTATAGATGCATCTCCTAGGTCCTAGAGTCAGGCTCAACTTTAATACATTTTATTTCTCCCCCTCCTCCCTCTTGTTCTCTCAAGAATTATTCAACTATGAAGTCTAGAATATCTAATCAATATAGATGAAGTCCATCCAGACTAGAAATATAGGTTTGGAGAACTTCAGATTAAGGAAAGCTAATTTATATCATAGAAGTAGAAAAACATGGGCTAAATCAGATTTCACTAACAAGTCTTTTGTTAAGCCATGGCAATTGACTCTTTGGAGATCTTTTTGAAAAAACTTTAAATTTTCAAGATATAGCCTAATGGCAACTAGAGAAATGCTGTTTCCAGTGCCAGAATCCCATCTTTTTACAACCTGCTCAAATTAATAAATCAATCTGTCTGAAGAAATGACTTTACTTGCAAAATTTTAATTAAATTCATGGAGGAAAACTCAAATTCCCTGGGTCAATCATATCATATGTTCCTGATTATGCAATATAGGATATAATGAAATGTAGTTTCCCAATCTGTTATCTGTTTACCCCATTTAGTCTCTTACACTTCCCACTTTCCTTTCTGTCACTTGTTGATTTAAGAATAATGGAACAATAAAAGGGAAGCTACTTTCCTAGCTTGTAACAGCTACAGTATGTAGTCATGGCACAACAGGGGTTGGAAATGCAATTTCCTCATTGCCTCTGACCTGTCAGAACCACTGGAAAAGTTATTTCCGGTGCTTGGGATAACTGACTCATGAACATAACAGCATATTTGGAACACAGGTGGGGAAAAAAACCTACCTTCCTTCCTTCCATCTATCTTCAATAAGGCAACAAGCCAAGTAAGCAGCTGGTTGAGAGGAAAGGAGGGGGAGAATACTGAAGCCAAATATAAGAATTTTGGTTATAATGCTCATCTTGTATCTGAGATTAGTATTATGATCTACCAGAATACATAATTCATGTTCAGGAAATAGGAAACCCAGTGAATCTGGAAGTGTTTCTTTTACTGGGGTTATGAAAACAGAATGTTTTCACAATTCTGTTAATTACAGATGTATTCTAATAAGTATTAATGAAGCATAAAACAAATGATCTTTCCACAAAGCTGCTTCTTTTGTTCCTTCTGTCTATGTTCACGTTTCATCATAGGACTGATTGAATCACAATGTTAGAACAGAGCTACATTTAAGGGCTAAAAAGAAATTATTAAGAGACATCATCTTCTATGATTTACTTGAAGCTGTCAAGGATTTGGCTACTATCCTAGATCTCCTTAAATCCTAGAGAGTGATAAAATTCAGCATTTACTCAACCATTTAGGTGATTGTTGATCTGGCTATCTCAAATGATACTTAAGACACCAAAGTGAATTGAATTGTGCATTGTGCAAATTTAAGCTGAAAACAAATAATACACTTCCATGCTAGATAATACATAGATTGGGGAAAATCATATTCAATACATGCCTTGAAGCACTCTTGGAAGAACCATTAATCTAAGAGTAAGGTAAGTTCATAAATTAGAGTAAGTTATTTCATTGTTAGTAATAAATGTCAAGGGACACAGTGAAAAAGAGAGCCTAAAACTTAAAACCAAAGAAATGACAACACATACAACAACCAACCTAAGAACTGAAAATGAAGATATCAGAGTAATGCATAGCTTCTGTCTTTTAGGATTAACTATCAACAACTAGTTAATTTTTTTGCAGATTATGACCCAGTAAAGCAGTCATAAAGGCCTTGTTAAAGTTATTCAGATGCCAAGATGCACTATTACTTAAAAAGGGTCATAACTGGGCAAACTATGGTATTCCCTGTAACACTCTTTGGAAGTGAAAGTTGGACTTTGAAGAAGCAGTGTGTCAGCCCTATAAGGTAGACCAGACTAAGAAACAGACACTTGTAGATCTAAAGCTACTATAGGGTATAATAATAGAATCTTGAAATTTTGAATATGTTTCCCTTTCTTTCTCTTTTATTTTTATGTTAATAAAGAGGATAGAGGCTTGCAAGACATTTTAGTAATCAATTTACTTGATTTGGATCAAACATCACTTGACTGATTCTTGCTTTGGCAAAATATCTTTCCTTTGTCCTTCAAGGCAATCCTCTATGCTTCCTGCATACAATAAAAAGAATACTGACTCTTTTGGAGTTGGAGAAGACTCTTTAGAATACTAGGACAGCCAAAACTACAAACAAATGGATAATCAAAATAACTAACCCGAGTTTTCATTGGAGGAAAAAATGACCAGCTGAAATAATCCTCCTTTGGATACATTATGCATAGACATAGCTGTCTGGCAGAGACTTAAAGTCTGGGAAACAGAGGAGAGGAGAGGAGAGGAGAGGAGAGGAGAGGAGAGGAGAGAAGAGAAGAGAAGAGAAGAGAAGAGAAGAGAAGAGAAGAGAAG
>NW_020769338.1:4217146-4233564 GCF_900518735.1 Pseudonaja textilis | reverse complement strand
AGAGAAGAGAAGAGAAGAGAAGAGAAGAGAAGAGAAGAGAAGAGAAGAGAAGAGAAGATGATTTCCAGTATCAAGCTGGATGGATTCAGTTGCAGTGAACTGAAAATACTGAAGGACCAGGTTAGGGATAGATCATGGAGAAAATTATCTGCGTCATCACCAAGAGTTGGCAATGAATTGGTGGCACACAATTAATCCATCAATATTATAATTGGACTAATTATATATTGGGAGATTAGGTCAGTGATCTAATAGAGTTAGGCTGAAACTCACCTTCCTTTTTTGGGTCTGATAGAGATTCCTTCTCTACACCTTGAAGTTATGAATTTCAGGAGGTTGAGGTCAGCATCTGGCTACCTAAGAGCAAGCTGTTTTTTCATAGTTTTACATTTATTCCAAGAGATGAGGTTGAACAGAACATTACATAACTATGATAATATGAACTGGCCCATACTTCAACATGAAATTAATTTAAACAAATTTAATAACTAAAAAACACATATATTTTTGGATTTACTTTTGCAATATATTCATGGTGAGTCATTATTCATAAGATTCTTTTAATAAATGTGTATCAAATTGTTAGCAGTTTTATATTAGCTGCCTCAGCAATGATTCTTTGTAGAGGAAGAATAAATTTGTTAGGGTTAGGATTATCTAGATGTCCCTGATGGAGCAGAAATGGCATTGCAGTGAAGATCAATGGCAAGATAATAAATTATAACCACCAAAATTGCTGCAGAAAAAGGACAGATTGTGAGATTGGCCACAGGTATTCTGGACAGTTGCTCCTTGTGAGTTGACTGCAAAAACTGAAATTTTGCACTTTGAATGTAAATTGAACACGTGGGAGTTGAGGGATTCCAGCCAAGCTCAAAGCTACAATATAGCCTATATGGACATAAAATTTACTCATATCCTAGTTGTTTTTGGAAATAGCATTTTTTAGCTATTTAGGAATTTAGCAATGGAAAATTTTAGAGCACTGGGTGGGTGCCTTAAATGTAGGTTTAAGGATATTTTTTTTAAAAAAATAACTATTTTGGAATAAAAAGCAAATGGGTGATTGAAAGTTCAGGTGGATTTGATATAAGTATTGGAAATTACTTATAATAATCTTTCTCATGGGAAAATGCTATTGTTTCAAATTCTAAAAAAAGAAAGCATGATAGGAAGGGACTTGAAGGTTGAATACTAGAGGGAACCACAGGGAACTAAAAATTACAATTGAAGATGAAAAATACTTACATTTGACTTATTAATACAGAATAGTGCAAAATATTTTAACATTGGATGTATTAAAGGATGTTTATGAACAATGGACCCAGAAGTTAATTTTAAACATGTCTGCCATTCTAGATAGTCTTTGTTTACAATTCATTATGGAAGATGAACACATTTTACTGGATAGACTGAGACAGATTTAAGAATGACAGACTACAAGAATGATGCACTGCACTGAATATACAAATGCTATATTGGGTGATATCTTAATGATTAAAAGGAATATACAAACAATAAACCAAAAGAGTGATCTAGATAAATTTCCTATATTGGATTTACAAAAGAGGTTTGTTAATTGTTTGCTGGATTTTTAAAGATTTTTATTCTGCCTTTCTTTTTCATATATAACTCACTGCAGTGAACAAAGCAGTATTCCTTCTTCTCCTTATTTCCCCTCAACGGCAACAATCCTATGAGGTGAGTTGGGCTGAGACACAACGACTGGCCCAAAGTCATGAAACTGAGTTTGTGAGAAGGGACAAAGGAAAAAAAAATGAAGAAACCCCTCGCCCAAATTCTAAGTCATTATTTGAACAGAGTGAAGATCAATATTGTTAAAAGTAAGGAGTATGAAGTATGGTTGGTTTATTATTATTCAATCAAAGTTGGTTTATTCAATCAAGATTAAAATAGATGTGTTATCTCTGGCAATCCTTAATGAACTTTTGCTGACCAGGACTGAATGACAATTCAAATTTAAATTTTTTTTAATAGATAAAAGATGGGCTATGGGAAGAAGAGATCATTTATTGTATCTTAAGAGAAGGCAATAGCTTATTAAACTATTTAGCCTTGTTTTGATAAAGGGAAAGTCATTTCATTATATATTTCCCTCCTATGGTCTTATTTTTTCTTCATATTCCTTTATTTTTTAAGTTTTTATCTCTTTATCATAATTTGTAATAAAATTACTATGGAAAAGGGAGCAATAGAACTAGGCAAGAGCAATGGTTCAGACAGGCCATGGTTTAAACTTTAAGAAGGACCTCTTCACTTCACCTTGCTCTTACTCAGAGGAGAAGAGAAGCTGAGTGATATGCGATCACAGCTTTTATGCTGCTGAATTGGCAGTCTCTTCTGTGAAGTACTTAGTTTCTCATTATCTCTCATCTGTCCTATCCTCTGTGACAGGAAGAGCCTGCCTAGAGGTCAAGCAGCAAGCAACAGTGATGAGGATTGAATTTTGTGGCTTGTTTGGTAGAGGGTTCAGTGCTGGAAACTCTTATTCTATCATTTGTTTTGGAGAAAAATCCTGATTCCATGGCTGTATCTAGGGTGTAGCTTTATTTGCTTCTATTTCTTTGTTTAAAATAAGGGTGGAGAACCATTTCCACAATTTTATTTCTTTTAAGAATGCTTCAAGTATTTATAATCAGCCCATCCTGGTCATTGTTTAACTGCTGAGCCAAGCAGTTGCTTTGAGAAGTTTGTTGGGAGGATAGCAAATGGAGATTTGACCCCAGTTTTCTGCCTATTCTGATCAGCTGCACTTGACAATTTTTGCCTGATTTCTATCCTGTCTTTATGGGGAAGGTAGGTAAAAATCAACTAACTGAGGAAACAAGGTTATCTGGAACCCTTTTTGTCAGGATTCAGGCCTGCAGGAGCAGTATTAGTTCTTCTGATAGATAACCAATGCTGGGATCTAGATGCAGGGAGATGGAGGACACTTTTTTCATTATGCACCTGTCACAAGTATGTGTCCTTCTGGGTATTTATAAGGGTTGAGATTAGGAGATAGAATGTTGTTATTGTTCAACTCTTACTTAAATGAAGATGGTTACCATCAATGATTATAAGTGCAGAAAATGCTTCAGTCCTTGGTTCTCTCCCATGTATAACATCTCTATAAACCACTGGGAGAGATCATTTAATAGTTAGAGGAAAGGTGTCATCAATATGCCAGTGACAGTCACACACATTATCATGGTGCCCTGGAATTCCTGAAATTAAGGAGAATCTGTATGGAACAAAATGTATTTGAATTAAATTCTACCAAGACAGAGCTGCAAATAAGTATCTGCTAATGTAAATCTAGATGGGATTATGTAAAGGAGGGGTTCATGGCTTCCTAGTCCTCCTAAGATTCTCAGCTAATTCAGCAACAGATGAAAACCATGGCTACAAGGACCAAAGCAAAAGTTAGAATATTTTGGACATATGATGTGAAAATCGGCATACTTCAATTAATCCTCCAGGAAAATTTTTTTAGGCAAACGAGGTCCAGGCAGAAGAAGAACATCATGACCCCAAAGTCTAAGGGACTGGTTTGGACAAAATTCAACAGCACTTTTGCATGTGGCTGTTGATAATGATAGGATCGCCAACATGATCACTAACATCCGATGACAGATATGGCAGGAGGAGGAGGAGGACGAGGAGGAGGAGGGGGAGGAGGAGGATCACTTAATTTGTCTGATATGCTAGTTATTATCCTACTGGACTAGGATGCCCTAATCACTTTTATAATGCCTAATTAGATTAGCAATGCAGTCTCCAGGTTGCCTTTGATCCAAGAACTACAGCAGATATAATATTGGCAATGAGGTTGGTTGGACAACTCTGTTAATGTAAAATTAAATCCGTATTAAAATTAGTCATTGGTCGGCAGTAAGCTTCCTGGCCCAATAGAAAGTGCTAATTATTGTCTTTAAAGCTGTGTAAGCAAAACACTAGGATATACCAAGCAGCACCTTGCTGGTACTGAATTTGCAGACCAATTATCTAAAGATCTGTGGAAATCCACCACAACTGCTGCCACTTTCATACTATGGAGATAAGTACTAAATGATAGACCTTCTCTATGAAAGCCCTCAAGTTATGGTAACCTCCCTGTTACCTCCTGCCCCTGGAGATACATGTTGCTGTGGCCCATTGACTTAACAGCAGAGTCAGACAAGGAGAAGGGGGAGCCTGGGTCAGCTTCAGAGCCTTTGGAAGGCTCTGATAAGGAAGCAGAATCAGAGACACTGGCCTGAGCTGAGTGACAGGGAGGAACAGATGGGGCCCATACCCATGTATGCGTAGAGAGAGAGAGAGGAGGGCAATGGAAAATAATAAGTCAGCTCTAGGGGAAAAGAAGTAGTAGACACTAGCTAGCCCTGCCCTGGCTGGGAAATAAATAGTAAGGGTTTGGGACTAGCCTGTTGTTGCATTTTCCAGTATAAATTAATCAGTCAAGTCAGATTCCATTACCAGAACCAGGTTTGTCATGACTAATTGCTCTGTATTTGAGATACAAACTGAGTCTCCCAGCTGGGAAATAATAGGTAGTGAATTTGCCTCAGCTGGGATGAACAGGAGCTGTTTCTGTTTGGCTTAATCATTGAAGGACTTTTTTTCTTGAGTTCTCATATGAACAGAGACTGTTCGTTCCCTGTTTCAGAAGGGGAAAGACACTCATTGGTGACTAATTATTTTTGGTTGTGTGTGTCTATCCAAAGTGAATAAAGACTGTTCCTGACCTGTTTTAAGAAGGAATTTGTTTTACTTGTGAGTAAGTGGTTTTTCATTACTTGTGAAGGCTGGGTCAGAACACATGTAGTCCTTAACATGTTAATATTCCATAAGAAAGCAAAGCTAAATTGCTTTAGTGGGCCTTTGGCCCCCAGTGGTTCTGACTGTGGATATTTATCCACTATACTTGTTTGGTTTTTTAAATTATATTTTTACTATATATTCCTCCAGGATCAGGGCAGATTGTAACTAAAATGAATGAATGAATGAATGAATGAATAATACCATTTCAAGCAACAGACCAGACTGGTCAGCAGACTGGATCCAAATCCCTCTCTGATGTCCTTCTGACCCATCATCATTCAGAGCAACTGATACATTGATATTCATATTTGCTTGGCTGCAGCAGTTAGGTATCTACTGAAATGAGCAGATTATAAATCATAGAATATTTGCAGATGCTTAAGGCGCCATTTTAACCATTAAAAATCCTGAACACTCCTACCAAAATTGACCTTTTTAGACTGCAAAAAAAAAAATGATATGCAAATCCTGGAGTGTTCTTGATTTCATGAGAGTTGTGCAACCTTACATTAAGCGGATAGCTGAATGGAAAAGAAAAAGTGATAAAGGTGTTTCTGTGGTTATTATTTGTATAGCTTATGGAATATTTGTGTTCCTGCTTGAGATTAACATATCTCAATACCAAATGAAAACATGTTGTGGCACTTGAAAAAAAAAGAGAATCAAGAATCAGAGTACTGGCTCATAAGAAAGAATTAAACATTACTATAAAAATGTTAACAATAACAAAAATAGCTTCTTTAAGTAAGTCAAAATAAAAGAGAAAGAACTGATATATCATCAACTCAGTGAAGATGACAGAATGTTAACAGGGAACAAAGAAAGGTCAGAACTATTCAACTCTGTTTTAGTTTAGTTTCTTCAACAACAAAAAAGTACGTTTCACAGAAAATTGTGAAAAAGAGTATGAGCAGAAATGATTAAAATTTGAGATTGACAGAAATATGATCAAGTTAAATTTAAAACCTTAGAGCCAATAGTTTGATCTTGACCAGCTTATGACTGATTCAGCCTTCCATCCTTCTGAAGTCATAAAATGAGGACCCAAATTACTGGGGGCAATATACTGACTCTGTAAATTGCTTACAGCATGGTGTAAAGCACTGTGAAGTCTAAATGCTATTGCTATTTCTATTAAATCCTCTGGATCAGATAATTTGTATCCTAGAGTACTGAAGCCATGACTGATAGTTCAGCCAACATTTATGCATTATACTTGAGAAATTGTGAAGAACTAATGAAGTGCCAATAGAAGAGATTATATGTATTTTAGGGTTGAACTGAGGAGTCTGAAATTATTATCTGATAATAAAATGTTTATAAGAAAACAACCACATTGACCATCCTACCTAGTCAAGCAGGGAAGGTATGTTGCATATCTTATCAGACTGAAAGTTTTGACTGGTGGGATAAAGGAAGAAACTTTCTCAGCTACTGCCCCTGCCCTACTTCCAGAAGCAAGGTGAGTCCTCACTGTTCTGGTTTTGTAGAAGAATACCACTCAAAATTGAACAGTGGGGTCCTTGGAACTTTCTGAGCTTGGTGAATTTCTTGCAGAGGTTTCATTACCCAAACTAGGTAACATCCTCAGCACTAGTGTTTCCAGAAGAATGTTAAGGCCTGTTTTGCCAATTAGCACTAGGGTCTAAAAATATGATGCAGCATTGGAGGTGGTTGCTGACTTGAGGGCACTCCCATGGCCTTGTTAATTTTGCAGACTTGAATTTGTAACCTGTTTTATTTTTATTTGTAAGTTTTAACTTGTTTTAACTCTATTTTTAAGTTATGCTTTTATTTATGTATTTACAAGGTTTTAAGCCATTCAAAGTTGCTTAGGTGAGATGGGCAGTGTAGAAATTTAATAAACAAACAAAAAAATCAAGCCTAGCACTCCAAAGAACTTGTAAGGGACCAGTTGACAGGGTAAAGACAAATTACCTTTAGTTATAGGAGGATAAAAGAAGTACAGGCTTGTCAGTCGAATATCAATACCTAGGAAGATTCCAGAAGAAATCATAAAGAGATAAATCTATAAACAACACAAAATATTACCCAAATTCAATTCATGGATTTATCAAGAACAAATTCTATATAGTATTTTAGAATTTATTTGATTCGTCAATCGCTTACAAGATACGGGTATAAGAATAAATATAGTTTTGAATACATGAGATAGACACTTATAAGAAAAATAAAAAAAACAATAGGACAGGGACAGTAGGCACAATTAGTGTGCTTATGCACACCCCCTACTGGCCTCTTAGGAAGGAGGTGAGGTCAATAGTAGACAGTCTAAGGTTAAAGTTTTTGGGGTTTGGGGAAGAAACCACAGAGTCAGGTAGAGTATTCCAAACATTGACCACTCTGTTGCTGAAGCCGTATTTTCTGCAGTCAAGTTTGCTGTGCTTAACCTTGAGTTTGTATCTATTGTGTGCTCTTGTACTGTTATGATTGAAGCTGAAGTATTCATTTGCAGGTAGGACATTGCAATGTATGATTTTATATACTATATTTAGATAGGACCGGAGGTGGCATAGTTCTAGGTTTTCTAGGTCTAGAGTTTCAAGTCTGGTGGCATAAGGTATTCTGCAATGAGTAGAGGAGTGGAGAACTCTTCTTCTGAAATATTTTGGACTTTTTCAATTGTGTTAATATCAGATACATGATATGGGTTCCAGACTGATGAGCTGTATTCAAGTATAGGTCTAACAAATGTTTTGTATGCTCTAATAGTAGTGTGATATTACCAGAGGAGAAGCTACATAGGATTATTTTAACAACTCTTAATGCCTTTTTGGCTGTGTAGTTACAGTGGGCTCTAGCACTTAGATCATTTGAGATGAGTACTCCAAGGTCCTTGACAGAGTTTGGATCATCAACAAGGTCTTGACTATTCAGCCTGTATTTTATTTTCTGATTTTTTTTTCTGTCAATATGTTAGAAAGAGCATTTATTTTTTGAGATTTGAAGTTGCCATTTGTTTGACCATTCTGACACATAGTCAAGGTCTTTTTGGGGGGTAGTATTTGTGTCTGTGGTGTTAAATAGCTTTACATCATCAGTGAAGAGAACGCAGTTGCTCTTAATATGATCACAGAGGTCATTTATGTAGAGTATGAAGAGAGTTGGTCCTAAAACACTGCCTTGGGGGACACCATTACTGACAAGTACAGAATTTGATAGGACGCTCCCAATTTTGACCATTTGTTGTCAGTTTGACAACTAAGATTTTAGTTTTAGTGGTAGTTTCTTGTGTACCACTGAATCAAAGACTTTACAGAAGTCTATGTAGATTGCGTCTATTGCTTTGCCCTGGTCGAGTTATGTAGTCCATATGTTTTTGCAGTGTAAAAGTTGCAGATTACAGGATAGTTTTTTTCTGAAACCAAAATGTTTATTAGAGAGTAGGTTTTTTGTCTCTAAGTGGAGGATAATGGATTGGTTAATAATTGATTCCATGACTTTACAGGTGACGCAGCATAAGGAGCTTGGTCTGTAATTTTCAACTAGGCTGGGGTCTCCCTTTTTGAAGATGGGGATGACCGTGGCTTGTGACCATAGTTTTGGCAAGGAGCTGGTCCTGAAAGATTTTTCAAAGATTATGCTTAGAGGTTTGGCTATGGCAGTGGATAGCTTTTTAAAGAAGTATGCACATATTCTGTCCGGTCCAATAGATAGGGATGGTTTTAGATTGTGCAGTGCTTTTTCAACAATGTCTTCTGTAAAATCAATATGTAATAGATCATTGTAGTTGTCTGTGGTTCACCTAGGAAGTAGTGGGCTTGATCCATTGCTGTTTACAAATACTGAGCCAAAGGATGTGTTAAAGAGGTTGGGTTTGATGGTGTCGTCGTTGCAGTCTTTGCCATTAGGTCCTTTCAGGGGTGGGATGGACCTTGAGACTTTTAGTTTGTTGTTTACAAAATTGTAGAAATCATGAGTGGAATTTGTGCATAGAAGGTTTTCCTCTTGTTTAATGTGATAATTAGTGCATTCAGGTTTTATCAGATGGCATAGATTTTTGTATCGGCTTTTGAAGTTGGCAACATGACCAGATCTGTTTTTGGACTGAAGCTTCCTTATTGTTATGGGTAATCTGTTTTTCATGGTTTTGGGAGTTGTTATTGATATATATAGTTTGATGGCTCTTTTGATTTCTAGTAAGAATATGTTGCAATGGTCTTCAACAGTATTGCATCCAGTGAATAGAAATTGGCAATCAAGGGAAGAGAGATTGTTGATTATAAGATCATAGTTGCCTTTTTTGAAGTTATAATTGGGGATTTTGTCATTGTGATGATTTTTGTGTGGACATATGTTGAGACAAAAGTCAATCATGTTGTGGTCATTGTTGGAAAAGGGTTCTTTAATTTGTATTCCATAAATTGAATTCAAACTATTGCAGAAGATGAGATCGAGGCAGTTGTTAAGCCTAGTATTGTTGGTTACTAGTTGTTCCAGTCCCAGATTTGTTACAGCATTGTAGAAGGTTGCATGTATGCGTTCAGTTGTACGTTTGTTTAGGGTCCAGTTAATATGAGGTAGATTGAAGCCACCAAGAAAGATAAAAGCATGTGGGCAGGATGCTGCCCATGTTAGTAGTGTATTTAGCTTGTTTACATGTTTGATGTCATAATCAGGGGCTTTGTAACATAGTAAGAACCAAAACGTGATATTTAAGGTCAGTTCACAGATAATGGTCTCAGGAAGAGCAAGCTCCTGGGTAACTTGGATGTTTTTTAGATGTAAGGACTTTTTATAAAAGATAGCAACACCACCTCCTCTATGGATTTCACGATCGGATCGATAAATATGATAGTCTCTTACTGTGGTAATGGAGTCAGGGAGAAATGCGTTGAGCCATGTTTCACAGATAAATATGATGTTGAATTTAGCCATATTTAGTAAGAGGAGAAATTCAGGTATTTTATTTACAAGGCTTCTTGCATTGAGTAGCTTGCATTTAAGGCCAGTTGTAGTTTGAATTGAGGTAGTTGGGGGGGTGTATGCCTAGTCTTGGGTGATGGTGGATTGGTTGAAGAAGGTTTGGATGCTGAGTTGTGGCTTGTGTGACTTTCTTTTGATACAGTTTGCATGGTAATCAATGTACAGGTCCTGTTCTGCTGGTCTCAATAGGTTTTCAGATAATTTCCTGAACAGATAGTGGTAATGTAATAGATACAATACATCTTTATAAAAAGTCAAATATCCCCTGGCATTTTGACTCAGAAGAAGAGTTCAATCCTAGTGGCTTGAAAATCAATGGATGGATATCACCAATAGAGTAAAACAACAGGATTCAATCTTGAACCCTGTACTTTTGACATTTGCAAGACAACTGAAATTAGCAGCATTAAGTGAAATACAAACCTTTTTCTTAGAAAACAAAAATCAAATGCACAGATATAGGATGAAGATACATGGCTTTATAAGTATACATATAACAGTGGTGGCTAACCTTTTGGGCTCCGGTGCCAAAAATTGGGCACTCAGAAGGCAATGTGTGCTCTTCTACGCCCCCTGCGCATGCATGCACAATCTCCTCCCCAACACACACATCTGCTGCCCCCTTACCTGCACTGTACCTCCCAGCTGATATTTTGGCCCATTTGAGGTCTGTACCCTTTATAGGCTGAAAAATGGGCAATACAGGAAATACAGGAAATACAGGAAGTGATGAAAGCAAAGGCTTTCCTTAAGCCTCTGGGAGGCCAAAAAAGGCCTCAAACAGGCTGAAAATCAGCTGGGAGGTACGCACATGCGCAGTGAGGTAAGTTTACCTGTGGCTTGCGTGCTGGCACAAATGGTTCTGCATGCCACCTGTGGCACGCATGCCATAGATTCACCATCATGGACATATAACATGTACAATGAAAATGGAACAGGTAAAGCAAATATCAACTAGAATGATAGATGTGTGAATGGATAGAAATTCAGTAGATAGTGTTGGATATTGAAGACAGGAAAAAATTCTTCCTTATCATCCTAGCATACAAAGCAGAGAATAATGACCTTGAAGGCATATTCCTGATGAATGTTAGACAAAGGGAAAGTTTGCTGGTGCAACCAATTCCCAAAGGAGATGGTGAGTTCCCTTTGTTGGATATGTTCCAGCAAAGGTAAGATGATCATTTGTTGAAGATAACATTAGTTTGGATTTCAGCACTGAATAAGGATTGAATTTGGCCAAAATGTCCCAAAATGCTTTTTTTAAGAGGCAACTGGACTTTCTGGTTTTTCTTTGAAAAGCTAAAGAAGCTTCTTGGACAAGAAGCAAAACATCTTCAAAGACAAACCAGAAAGTCCAGTTGGCTCTTTAAAAAGCATCTTTTGGGACAACAATGACCTGGATGATTTTGAATCTCCATAGACATTTTGCTTAAATGTTGTGTCATTTTGTGATATGGTTAGGTTTCAGGCTGGGGAAGACTGATACAGACTAAAGATGAGTGTTTCTGCTTCTTTCAGGCCTCCATGACAAACCAGACAAAAACACAAATAGATGAACTAATTCTACTTTACTATAAAACTATATTAACAGAATCTTGTGAGTTAACTATTAGGGTGGGTCCTTCTCTGACCTCTAAGCCAGAGGAGGCTCCTGATTGTTGCAGCTTCAAGGTTACTACTACATTAAAAAAATATTTAGAGCAGTACAGAGCTAAAACATTTTTATTGCAAATTTTAAAATGTGAAGACGGAGAAGGGTGAACATTTTAGTATTGAAAGTGTGAATTAGTGCAATCCACTTAAAAATATGTTCCTGAAGAAAATCTATGTGGTCGCTAAGAATGAATGGCAAATAATCAGTCAAAAAATATAACAAATGAAATTCATCCCTACTTCATGTTACATAATGGCGCCTTTCATTGGCAAGGTACCTGTATTTTTCTTTTCCAATTCTGCTCTCGTTTTAAAAACCCAGGGCATTTAAGTGACTTAATTAGCAATTAATTTAATGATATACTTGATAAGTAAAATGGATTAAGGAGAAAAAAGCCTCAAGGAAATAAAAAATAGCTTAAAATGAGCTTCTGAGTAAAGACAGCTCACAAAAAACAAGTTTGTCAAAATAATATCCAGAGCAGGTTCTATTCTACCCTAATCTTTTAAAAAGATTTTTTTAAAGATTGGTCTCTAAGGTTACATGGTTGAGAATATAGAAAGAAACAAATTAATTCCCTAATTCTCTTCAGACAGCTAAATATTTATAAAAATAGTCTGTCAGCACATGCATAAGTGCTTGAGACAGGTCAAGTCAGTGCATGGCAGCAGAGCTGGAATTCACTGGGGCCAATTCCCACAACTTCTTGTTATCTTTGATTTCTGTGAATGAGCAGAGTCAGATTTTTCTTCCACAATGAAAATTATGAAAGCAGAGTCCACAACATCACCAAAGTATATAGATAAGAAAAATTATAGAAGTAATAGGTCAGTAATATGGCTCCCTATTGGCTTCTTTCTCCTAGACATCTGCCACAGAAATGGTTTATTATAAGATATTTACTTTCTGTGCTCATCTTTACCTCCTGAAGTAAGCTCTGAGGAAACTTTCAGAACTGTATGAGACACATCATGACCCACTGGAAGGAGAAATATTGCCCCTACCACTGACTTGATCTGGCAAAAGTAGCAAAAAGACATTAATTGAACATCACAATGTGACTCTTGGCCCATCTGCAGAAAGACATGCCCACACTTTCTCTCCTCTTTGTTCACATAAATATGGTTTTTATCTCATTCCCAGGACAAATAGTTTTAGGCTTATACTTGTGGATGGTGGCAACCACTATTTTGGATAAATGATACAGCAGGAGTTAAACATGCAAAACAAATGGGAGAGTTTGTTCTTGTGAAACCAATAGGGTTTTTTTTCCTCTCTCTTAGCAGTTTCCTGCAAGTGCAGAGCCCACTTTTTTTTCTTTTTTGATATCAACTAAGCGTAGTGACAGGAAATGACTGATTGGCTTGTTGCCTGAGTCTGATGATGTGGGGTGAGAGAGAGAATCAGAGGTTGCATTCAACAGGTTCTGACCAGTTCTGGAGAACCGGAGTGGAAATTTTGAGTAGTTCGGAGAACCGGTAAATACTACCTATGATTGGCCCTGCCCCATCTATTCTCTGCCTCCTGGGTCCCAGCTGATCAGCTGGGTCTTCTTTTGGTGCCCTGCACAGAAGAACAGAGCTGGAAAGCAGGTTAGTGGGGTGGGGAAAGAATGGGATTTTGCAGTAACCTTCCCCTAGAGTGGGTTGGGAATGAAGTTTTTGCAGTATCCTTCCCCCAGGAGTGGGAAGGGAAGGGAGATTTTGCAGTATCCTTCTCCTGGAGTGGGTGGGGGGGAAATGGAGATTTTACTGCCTTCCCCCAGGAGTGGGAAGGGAATGGAGATTTTACAGTATTCTTCCCCCAGGAGTGGGAAGGGAATGGAGATTTTACAATATCCTTCCCCTGCCATGCTCACCAAGCCATGCCCACCAAGCCATGCCCACAGAATCTGTAGTAAAAATTTTTGAATTGCACCACTGGGGAGAATGATTGGCCTAAAGTCACCCAACCAGTTTTCATGCCTAAAGTGGGACTAGATGTTTAAACTAGTGTTTAAACTTTTAGACCAAATTCCCTGTCTTATTTAACCGTTATCTAATTATAGTCAGTTTATTAAAAGATAGTAACTATCATGTATTCAAATGAGAGTAATGAGATAAAATTGCATCACTTTGCTTTAAATTTTATCTCACTCAGTGAATCCATGAAGTATCCCCAATAATCATACTCACTCAGTTTGCCATTGGACAGTAATAATAAAATCTATATTTGTTTTACAACAATAGTAAAAAAAAAATAATTGGAGAATTTACAAAAATGTAAATGTCAAGTTTTCAGAGCTGAGCTCAATTTCATTGCATTTTTCTTGGCAACACTGCAGAAACGGCTGGCTGGTGCCTTCTTATGACTTTCCCATTTCATCTGAATCCTGGCATTCCTGGGAAGTCTCCCATTTAGAAACTGCTAATCAATCCTGATCCACTTAATTCCAAGCTTAGACAAAGAGCTGCCTTTACTACAACAGATTTTGTTAAAGAGTTATTTAAATGTAAATAGATGGTGTTCGGAAATGTAAGTAGGATTAAAGAAGAGCAATTAGGTAATTAACCTTTGAAAATTCCTGTTGGCAGGTTGCTTTACACAATGGCAATGTGTGTGTAGAGATAAAACATAAAATTAGAAGAATTAAGAGAGGGGCTCTATGCTTGCATGAAAGAAAAAAATATTTAGGAAGTAGGTTTGGGATTGCAGAAAGAGTCCTTCCTGGCTATTTTAAGGAAGAGAAAATTTTAAGAGAGGAACTAGAAATGATGGAAGCCCTTCAAATATCAGCCTGGCCAATAAGAAACATGCTAATGAATCTTCCAACAGTGCCAAGACATTTTAGATTGCAAGATTGAACACTTTTACCTAATAAATTGGGTGGTGGATAAGCACAGGGAAAGCAATATTATAAGAATTTACATTACAAGTGTTTGAAAACAAGTCATAACTTTTGAAGTGATGAAAGTGTATTCCATATTTCTTATAATATGTTTGCATAATGATTTTTGATTTAAAAAGTTATTACTGTTTGATAAAATGGGACAGTGTGAGCATGGATTAAATTAATAGTTGAGATGTTATTTCCTTTTTGTTTAAACGTGGTACACTGCAAGTTCTCTTTCCCAATTCTCCACTGGGAAGAATCCTGACAAATCCAAGAGATTGCAAATTGAAGAAAGTGTGTTTCAACTCATGTAAAGAGCATGCTGGAAAATCTGAGTCACTCTGGCAAAGGCTCAACACTCCATATTAAATGTCTATATGGGATTTGGACAGAACCAATTTCAAAATATAATACTTGTTTTGGAATGTGGTAATGTAAAACCATCAATCATGTTTTGAAACATCAGTTCTTGATCCAAAACTACAACTACAATATCCCCCTTTATTGATTCCAAATATTTCATCCTTTTCACATTTTTTCTTTTCTATGACATCATTTTACTATAGCTATTATTATTTCTTACTTTGTAAACTTAGAAATAGTCTTCTGTTAAGCACATAACACAAACTGACTTAAGAGAAACTGAAATAAAGTTGCTCTATTAACATTTCATTTTAGAATCCAATTTTGCTTTCAGCGATAGATATATCCAGGTCAGGTCAGATCTGTATTTGATCTTGAAACTGATAACTAAACTCATAAAAGGAATCAAATGCTCCAATGTCCTTTTGCAAAGGAAGGTTTATCTTCATATTTCTGGTTTTGCTAGCTTGTGCCATATCAATTAGTTGTCAATGTAATTTAAGGGGCTGACTTTGTTAAATGCAAAAGAAATAACCAGGAAGGATAATTCACTAATAAAGCATATCTGCCTACAAAATATACCAGATTTAATTCATGGTCTCTTTATTTAAGTTTAAGGATTATTTCTAAATAATTGCTGATTTACACTAACCCTAATCCTCATTGATGATTTTCCACTTAAACAAAGGTTATATAGGGTCTCCTGTTTGAGCAAGAGGTTGGGCTAGAAACCCCCCAAGGTCCCTTCCAACTCTATTATTCTACATTTTTCAGAGGGCTTTTGGGAATGGTTGTGGTCATTGTTACATGGATATCAATTTTTTATTAATAATTGTAATAATCGCTATTTTAGAATTTTGTACTTTTAACATTTTGTTATATTGTGGAAGCTTTTTATATACCTAGAGGATTTAGTAGCACATACATTTGATAGACCGATAATGGATTGATTGATTGACAGTTAAAATTACAGTGGTCTAATTACAGGGTATTAAAATATTTTGACAATGTAATAAATTGTACTCTACAGCTGAAGCCAAAGGGCAGAATACTTAACGTTCATGAAACATTCATGAAAAAAACACAATGCAGAATTTTTCTAATAATAAAATTATAAGATTAATAAGATCAAAATAACCTATGATAGGCTTTGATAATTTCAAAATGTGTTATCTGTGGTGGCTGCTTCCTCCTGTTAAAGCTGACAAATACTTAAATTGATATACAGTAGCTTACATTCTTATGAAAAAGGCTAAATAAGAGGAATGAGAAAAAAAATACTTGTTTTATCTGTAATTTCTATTGTCTGGAAATACTAAAAGATGGCCATTTGGATACGAGTTGTGCATGGCATTAGGCATATAAGGTTGGCTCAAGTTAGACACAAACAGCATCAATATATAAGGTTATGTCTAAAATATATATATTCATTTGCATTCAAATTAATGGACAATTTTAGGTGAACTGTTAGAGAAATAATCTTAGTCTTCTCTTTGATCTTGGGTTTGCAGGCATCCACCAGGAGAAAAAAACAGGCCATGAGTCAAAAGACACAAATTTTGTATGTGCATCACCAGCCAGGATGACCGTTCATAAGGGTGAAATTTATGTTATGCTATTATTATGTATATTGTTATTACCAAGCTGCTCAGTCACTTGGTAGCCACTCAGATTCACTTGGTTCAGTTGGATGGCTATAGAAATTGAATGGATGGATGGATGGATGGATGGATGGATGGATGGATGGATGGATGG
>NW_020769338.1:4185094-4217136 GCF_900518735.1 Pseudonaja textilis | reverse complement strand
TGGATGGATGGATGGATGGATGGATGGATGGATGGATGGATGGATGGGCGGGCAGGCAGGCAGATGATAGAGGTTTGAAATCTGAAAAAATGTTGGTCAATCCTAAGGAAATGTCACCTCATTTTTTAAAACTCTTGATTGATTTAAACCATATTGTAAAACACCAGTTGTTTGATCTGATCAGTATAAAAATAAATTTAATAAATAAGCAAACAAATTGAAGAGTAATCCAATTGAGTATTTTACCTCAACAAAATGGAATTAATTACTTCAATTCGTTATTTAATTTTTAAAAGTAAATCAAATCAAATTTAGATTTTATCCTGGATACATTCACTTTCTTTTGGAATTTGGTCCTGATATACCACTTAAAAACCAAGTGTGACCTTCTGTTTGGAATGAAGCCTTACGCAGACTGGCTCTCAGGTGAGAAACTGAAATAAATTACTATTTTCTTCTGGTTTGATAGAATGACATGTACTAGTACAGTATTACGGACATGTATGGTATTATTCTTATTATGATTGTAAATATATTTCCCTTGTAACACTGGAAAAATAAAGTAACCTTTCAGGGAAATCATCTACCTGCACTAATAAGGCATAGTACTGACTCATGCTTTCTGCTTATAATAAGTCCACATTGTTGTTTGTACTTATTACTTTCAATGCCAATAGCAGAACCTGGCAAACAAAAGAGAATAAGAAACAAAGCAAATACATAGAGTCTCTTTGTTTAATTTCAATGGTCCAAAAAAGGTCATGTAAACACCAATACTTTAATAATGGTTTTGCAATAGCAACTAAAATATTCAGTGATAGCTGGACATTATTCATTTTTTTCCTCATTCCAAACATCAAATAATACAATACTACACATTTATTTATTGATTAAATTTATGTGCCTATAATATATGTATGAATGTATACATGTATGTATATATGTACTACTGGGCTGCATTTGAGCAAATACAATGGCATATAATTATTTGGGAATTTAGTTTATATGCCTATTATACCTATTATTTTTATTTATTTTGTCAAGCAATTATAACAGGAATAAGTATAAGCATGGTTATGAATACATGAAATGGATATGAATAAAAAAAGAAATAGGACAGGAACAATAGGCACGTTGGTGCGCTTATGCATGCCCCCTACAGATCTCTTAGGAAAGGGGTGAGGTCAATAGTAGACAGTCTAAAGTTAAGTTTTTGGAGTTTGAGGAAGAAACCACAGAGACAGGTAGAGTATTCCAGACATTGACCACTCTGTTGCTGAAGTCGTATTTCCTGAAATCAAGTTTATACAAATTCAGAAACACTGTTGTGCAAATTAGCCTTCTATGGTCATCCAAAGGTTTGCTTTCCTTGAATAGCATTCTTTTCTGGATTATTTGTAAATATTCTATCCCTTAATTTCACTTTATACAACAATTGCAGAAGCATTGGTTTCTACAAGGAGGCAAGTGATGAAACTTGTTACAAGATGGTGCTGCAAACTCCACTCTTATATATTTGTATGTGTATAAAAGTCTCAGATAGTGTCTTGGTGTTTCAATGCCAGCTTTATATACTGTAGTTTTATCATTTTGATAGTTGTGGATATCTGTGCATGGAAAACATATATTTGTAATATATATATATGTGTGTGTATATTTGTATATATTGATATGTGAAGTTCTGTTTGGAAATATTTTCTTTTGTGAACTTGTTTTTAAAACATGTGTCATATTTCAAATGACATTTATTAGCTATTTCTTTGGCAATCTTACCAGTAAATTACATATTGTGTCCTTCATTTTAATACACTCTAGTTCACTTATGTCCAAGTCATCAATTGAAATAGAATTACAATTAAAACTATAACAGAGAGATTGAAATGATGAATATGCTGTCATGAATCTCATTTTTTCATCACATTCATTGCTGATCCTTTAAGAAATTCTATATCTACCATGTTTCTTCATACCTACAGTTACCTTGAGCCCTGGTGGCATAGTGGTTAGAATGTAGTACTGCAAGCTACTTCAGCAATTTGAATCTCACCAGGCTCAAGGTTGACTCAGCCTTCCATCCTTCTGAGGTCCCTAAAATGAGGAGCCAGATTGTTAGGGGCAATGATGCTGTAAACTGTTTAGAGAGGGCTATAAAGCACTGTGAAGTGGTATACAAATCTAAATGTTATTGCTATTGGTACTTAATAGTATATGCTTATAAATGATGAAAGTATCAATATTAGATACTACATATAGCAGCCATTTAAGCTTATGTTCAAAGTGTGGTTGCAGTCTGGCTAGGAAAATTAAGCATAGCTGTTAACAGATACATGAAGAAGTTTTAAAGGGATTCAATTATTTGGACAATAAACTTTTCTTCCTATTCACAAGTAGTAATTTAAGTACTTTTTGCTCAGCACAACCAAAAACAAACAAGACAATGCCTCTGGGATTATCAGATTTAGCAGAGCTACAAATCTGTGTGGTCCACACCAGTAGTGGGATTCAAATTTTTTTACTACCAATTCTGTGGGCGTGGCTTGGTGGGCGTGTTAGGGGAAGGATACTGTAAAATCTCCAGTCAGAGGTGGTATTTGCCAGTTCTCTGAAGTACTCAAAATTTCCACTACCGGTTCTCCAGAACTGGTCAGAACCTGCTGAATACCAAAGGTCCACACATTGAAGTATGGAGTATTTTAATTCTGCCTTTATATACTGTCAAAATAGAAGTTAGCAAGTAATGCATGATCAATAAACTGAATACTAAGGTTTATTTCAGAACTTATTTCTTTACATAGCTTGTTTTTTATGTGGGCATCCAGTCTAGTAAAGAATCTGTCTGGTTATAATTATGTATTAATATTTTCACATCTATTATTTAAAATTATTATAAAAGCAAGATGACAGCATATTTAGATACAGTAAAGAAGTGAACAAACACAAATATGGCTTGTTAATGTTGGTCAAAGAAAATTAGATTACCAGTTCTCATCAAGTTTGATGAAAATAATATATTCTAGCACTTATTTAGTTACAAGGCAGCCAATGGGAATATGTGTGAATTTCCTTTTACTGTACAGTCATTTTTCCAGTTGTAGCTGAAAGCTAACATTGACCAACAATTTAACTGCGATTGGAAAATAAAATTCAAGGTCTTTTGAATGCCTAACTAATGGAGGATCCATTAGTAGACCGGGCCCCAAGATTCCTTTAAAATCTCATGAAATTGCCCTTTTAAGATACAGTGAGATTATTTGAAGATTTCAAAAGCTGTAGAATCTTGGATGTGAACACTGACATTTTATACAATCTGACAGTCTTCTCGGGCTTCAACCATTTTAAAATATTGTTTTTATTTAATAGTTTGTAGCTGGGTTGCAGCAGGCATCCCAGCACTTGTGATGTCAAGATGCTAACCTCAAGATCTGTGCTAAAACTTAACATATAAAAATATTTCAGACTAATTACTGGCATCTCCATAGATTAAACAGAAATTTTAGCAAACTCCTACCCATCACTGCAGGCATTACTGAATTTATTGTCTGCCACATTAGGCTTTAGTTTTAGGTTTCTCTTTACATCCAAGCTACTGTCTTACCACTCTCTTGCCATGGATGTATGGAAGGCTGAAAATGTTTGCTTTTGTAGGCTCTGGGGCTATTAAGCAGTGAAATAGAAACCATGTTTGAATGCTGTGATGACTTTTGGTTTGTATAACGTTTTGGTATTGACATAAGCTTCATTCTTCTGACATGAACAATTTTCTCTAGAGCATCAACCACATATCTCTTTTGAATATCTCTTTCTAATAAGTTAATTTAATATGACACTGAAGGCAGACCCAGAGTTTATAGTGTTATGCGTAATGATCTTTAGTTACACTAGAGACATATTAGGTAGAATGTTTTATATTTAATTAAAGTTATTTCTGTACATTATTGTTCATGTACTTAGGAACCTTTATTTTTTATTGCTGTAACAGTTTGCAAATATAGCTCATCCACATTGTTTAAATAATTGCAATCAGCAGCTTCAAATGTCAGTCACAAAATGCAAACTCTTAATACAAATACATCATTTTAATTTCTCTATGTGCCTAGGCTGGTTTTTAATGAATTATCATCTATTTACTCACAGCCTCTGTTTAAGAGGGCTGTTGGATTTAAACAGCCCCAAAAGCCATCTTATCTATGCAGAGGCAACAAATAATGAATGGTAGGATCTCCTGCAGAATACATATGGTTTTCTTCTTTCTATGTCTCACCCTTCCCCAAAATATCTCATGAGTGGTGATTGTTATTAAACATCTGGATATAGCAGAATACCGGGTGTTTTAGCTCTTAAATAAAGAAATTGATGGCAAAGAGAAGCAACTGCTTACTCCACAGCTGTGCCACTGATAAGGGATTGTTGAACTACTCCAATCCATTGGACTAATACATTTGAGGACAACCTAGGTTTTAACCTCCCATGTTGCAAGTTTATAGCTAGTTATCATATGGTTGCTATTAGGATGATTATTTTTTTAAAACATATTGTTGGGATATTGGAAAGTGTTGTGTGAGAGATGGCCAAAGGAATACATACACATCTTTAATGGTGCTGACAAAGTCATGAAACATATTTTCTATTACAAAGAATACGATTTCTATGGAAACGACATTGGGTTTTCTGAAGTGCTAGAATGTATGGAAACATATCTATATGCCTTCCCATTACTAGCTAAGTATAATTACTAGCTAGGTTTAAAGTATATCACTTAGGTAGTAATCCTTTCTACATGATGTCTATATAGAAAGAACAATTATTAGCAGTTTGAGAATAGGATGTAGGAGATGTGATAAAAATGTGGAAGGCAGGAATCTCAATTTTTTTAGTGGTCTGAGATAACACATAGAAACTCACATTTTGTGACGTTCTTAAATTCTGCCTCCAGGATTCTCAACCTGTATAAATAAAGTCAAAATTTGCAATACTATATAAAATACTATATGCTATATGCCACCAATGATTTTCTTCAAATGTTTCTGAATCTGAAAAAAGTATTGTAGTATGATGACATCAATTTGGTCTAGTGGTTAAGGCATTAGACTAGAAAATAGGAGTCCATGAATTCTAGATCTCCTGCTTTAGATGTGAAAAACCAGCTGGGTGATTTTGGGCCAGTCCAGAGGTGGGATTTACATTTTTTAACTACTGGTTCTGTGGGTGTGGCTTAGTTAGTGGGTGTGGTTTGGTGGTCATCTGACTGGGTGGGCGTGGCTTGATGGTCATGTGACTGGATGGATGTGGCCAACTCAACATCACTTACATCAAGGGGCGCTTCTCCTTGCCTGGCCTCTGGTAACTGTGGGGATGCTGCAACAGTCATAAGTGTGAAAAACAATCATAAGTCACTTATGGCTATGCATATGTCAATTTCAGGCTCCACATAAGCAAAGTACCAGCAAGGGAGAGAGAGAAAAAACTCCAGAGAAGCTCCGGAGACAGGAAGTGTAGTCTTGCCAAGAATGTAATAAGGGTTAACAGAGAGGCAAGAATGTTTCCTTCCTGTCTTTCTTACAGGATTAGGCCAGTAAAGTGGGAAAAAAAACAAAAGGAGAGTTCTTCTAACAACTGGTTCTCCAAACTGCTTAGAAAGTTAACAACAGGTTCCAGTGAATAGGTGCAAACTAGTAGAACCCCATCCCTGGGCCAGTCACTATCTTAAAGCTCAACCCACCTCACAGAATAGGAGTAGGAAAGTAGGAGTAGGAAAGAATATTAAGTATGTTCACCACCTTAAGTTATTTATAAACTCAAGGTGGTGAACATACTTATGTATGGTGAACATACTTAATGTAATAAAGATGGAATAACAACCAAATAAATATATAATTAAATGAATAAAAATATGAAGGACATGATTGTGCCCTGATTTTTGTGTGCGTCATGCATATGACAAACATTAAAAAAAAAAAGTTTTTATCAGCTTTTTTAATGCTAACCCTAACCCTAACCCTCTCAATGTCCTTGACTGCAAGAGGATACATTCTATTATTACATTCCCCCTATCTCAAAATATTTGAATTGGCCATTTCTGTTTAATTTATATGCAATTGTACATGTTTGGACTTACAAAAATACCTGAATTTGAGTCAAGAGAGATTTGAGAAAGAAAACAAAATTTAAATATACAGTATTATAAGCTCTAAAATAGAAATATTACAATTTTAAAAAGTACACTTCCCATCTATAAATCACAGAGTTTATTCAGGCAGTTTTTATATAATTGTAAGAACTTTTTCAATCATGACAGTTAACATTCCAATTATTGTGGGCACCATATTGGGGAAGGCTAGGTAAGGTTAATTAATAATTTCATCAAACTCTTGTTTGGGCAAATTAAATTCACTTTTCCCCTTTCCTTCTTGATAGCTTTAATACTCATGTGCTACATATTTTTTAATCATCTATTGCTCAAGAAAATGGCAAATGCAAATCTAATTTTCAACAGTAAAGGAGTTATTTCTCCCAATGTCCTTTTTCATATTTTATTATTTTTATCTTAGAACATAGGGCTAATCATTTTTCACAGGTTAGCGCTCATCCAATTTCATGGGGTTATTGGTTCATATCACAGATGGAAAAAATGCAAGTATTGGTTATTTAATCTCTTCTAAAAATATAGACTGCAGGACAGAGTAATGGTCTTTGGCTTATCTCACAAGCACAAATATAACTTGAGGCCATTGGTGCATTTTAGGAAAAGAAGCACCAATGTCTACTGCAAAAAGCTAGATGCTTTATACTTTGTATCTGCATTTGAGTTATTCTAAATAAAATAATTTTACTCACTGCTTCTGCTTTCCATTCAATAATTACAAAGTATGCATCTACTTTTCACAGAATCTTTCCGAGCAATTAAGCAATTCTGAGTTCACATACTGTCAGATTTTGCATAAACTACCCTGAGGGAAAGAACAATTCATTCTGGACAAATTGCTATTCAGTACAGGAACACTAACTTTTGAAAATGAGAAGCAGTGAGAGAGAAAGATGGTCTGGAGGACTGCAGACATGATTTATGTCCGGTCCCAAATTGTATCAATTTGTACATCTCCTAGAAATAGGGAACTTGTCCAAGGATGTCCTCACAATAATTTCATTATTTTCTGATCCAGTCCTACTAAGGTTTGGAAAATATATTGGTAGTCCCAGCTCACAATTCTGTTCCAATCCAGCACTTCCCGATTCTCAGATACATTTCACCACACTTTGTTGGGAAAGAAGCAACACAAGCTAGGGGGAAAAAAGATTTAATTGAATTTCTCCCTCCTGCTCATTTTTCTCCCACCATTTAAGCTATTGGATCAGACTCTGTGTGCCTACAGAGAGATGCTATTCTTTCCAAATCATCTAGATTCTGGTCATAAATGAACACTGAAATAAAATGTACCTTGGGCTTTTTTCTGCTGGGAAGGATTAGTGAATCTGAGAAAATTCCTTTTCAATGTAACAAGCATCACTTTGTCTTTTTCTGAATTTAGCATGTGTTTTTTTTCTTCAGATACAGTAAGTCTACATATATCAGGGGTATCACTGAGATGTGATTGTCCCAAGCCAACCAGGATATTAAATCAGAGAGAACTTCCACATTTTAATTTTTTTAAAAAAAATCTACTAAAAATTATACATTAATAGAACCCAGTGGGTTTCTTTTTTCAAAATCAGGATAGTGTATCTTTGCAGCTTGCTTTAATTAATAAATAATATGGAACAGCTGAAGTTTCCAACCACTCTACAAGGGCAATCCATAAAGAATACATTCAATTTTCCAACGGGCATTGTTATAAAAGCTTTTATGACATCCTGTTTTAGCTGTGAGTTAGTGGATTACTGTTTGAGGAAATTCCATCTAAAGCCAGCAAATTATTGAATTATTTAATAACAGGACCTGAAGTATTACTGACATTATCGATGTTGGTTCAGTACAGTAGAGTAAGTTTTCCTTGGACTTTTATTCATTCTGTTAAGAATGTAATCATTGTACAAAAAACCCAAAATGCAAGAATATCACAATAGCATTCAACAAATAAATAATTACTAGATCATAGAACTGCTACACCATTAAAACTTCAAAACATCATGCAGACCATTTAACTCAATGGTTTTCTACTATTCCCTAGCTATGTGGGCCTTTTGAGGTGGAGGTTAATGGAGGTTAATGTTAGTTAACTATGAAAGACAAGTGAGAGAGTATGCAATGTACTAAAACAGCTTAGAAGTTATTAACATATATTAGAAACATGTGCATTGTACAATAACAACAAGACTTATAATCCATTACAGACAAAAGAATACAACTCAGACAAACTGTGAAAAACACTTTGAAGAAAACAAATAGCCATTGAGGGACATAAACTCTGTATTCCAATGGTGACTTCTGCTTATATTTTCAGTTAGATATTTATAACATGCCAAGCTGTATAAGCATTCTAGGCCCTTCATAATTTAAATTGAACTCTAAAACCACTCAATTATATACATCTCTTTATATATCCAATCACATCAAAGGTCTTCATAAATATAAAAATCATAAGTCATTAGCTGGGCCCTGCCACTAAGTCCTAGTTCCTATCATGGAATAATGAGATCACTCCCACTTCCACTTTTAGAACAAGGTTGCATTAAGCAGCAAGGCTAGGTACACAAGAACCAGATTATAAAGGGCTTTATATTCAACTAGTGAAATCTTAAATCATTCTCTTGAGGTCACAAGAAATTATTCCTATTTTTTTTTAAAAAAATCATATGCCTTCCTAAGATTTTACAAATGTTCACAATGTTCTCTAAAATACAATAATTATACTACATGCATATCCTGAAATCATTGTATTAGGTTAGGGCTACTTTACCAAAGCATTTCTTATAAAGTTATTCCAGAGAGATTATAATCCTAAAGAATGTGGTTTTCAGTTTATTTTAGACATATTTCTTCTCTGGTATCAGATGTATTTAAACTGAATAACAAAATAACAATAACAATAACAAAATGAAATCTGTAACAAAATAAAACCTTTATATGATAGCTCCCAAGTATTATTCTGCAGACATAAACAAAGTAATTGCTATGAACCATGTTGAGACAGTAAACATGCATTCACCAAGGACTAAAAATGGGATTGTCACACTCAGATGATATATCTTATATTTAGATGTTAATTAGAGTTTAACTGTAAAAATTTCCACTCTGCACACCTGCATTTGAATCTATAGTCTGTGTTAACAAAATTCTCCTATGGGGTAAAACTCCCCAAATTCTCAGCTAATGTGGTTAGTGGCCCTTGTTATATCCTTTCTTAATTTAAGATTTGTTTTGGTTGGTTGGTTGATTGGTTGGTTGGTTGGTTGGTTGGTTGGTTGGTTGGTCACAAAATATATGTTGGTAATACAATTCTCAGATTTCAGGTCCAGCATCAATAATTCAAAGTAACAAATATGAACTTTTACTCATATTTGAAGTTAGTTAATCAATTTGATTGCCAATTACAACATCTTTAAATCTGAGATTAGTATCCAATAATTCATCAGTTTCTGGACATCCATTATATCTTGTAGAGAACATCTGCAGATCTTCAAAATTAAAATTTTAAAAAGATGAAAAATCTGATGAAATTACTAGATGTTTAAAATTTTAGGATAAAATGGAGAAGACCAATATTTTGCAATAAGTCTCAATTTAATTTGTACTTGTTATTGTTCATGTTGTTTCTAGAACTATCCATGTTTCTAAAAATGCTTGTTTGCATCTCTGCATTTCTTCTGTTCAAATTTATATTCACATTTCTAAAAGGAAGTCAATTTTTCTCTAAGTCAGACTTCATCTATAAAAACTAAACCTCCTTCTAATTCAGTACACAATATGCAAGCTGAAAAGTGAGAAAGAAAAAAGGAGATTGCCCTTTGCATTAATGTGGAAGAATATCAGATAGACTGAAATGACAGTAGACAATCTGATAATTCCTAAAATAAAAAGACTTGGAAGTTCTCTTGAGCAAAAAGCTCCCCTGGGCTATCTATGCACTTTTTGATTTTGCTTGAGTTTTCCATGGTCTTATGACCAATAAATGCTTTTGATCTGCAACTCTCAATTCCCCACTGACATTGAGTAATTTAATAAAACTTCTAAACACTGGCAATCTTATTACCATTTCTCTGATTCTCTGATAAACAAGAGATATCATTTCAACTTTGAAAATTGTTGAAGAACATCCAAAATAAAAAAGTTAAAAGGAAGAAACTGATAATTATATATAAGACATTGATGAATTTCAATAAATATAAAGAATCTTGTGATTCTTTACTTCAATAAATTTCATGACTCAATAAAATAAATGTTATTTTATACACATCTAACTTCTCTGCATTCTTTTCACTCACTGTTATTTGAAATATTTATCTAATGCATTACAGTGGGTGATTCACTGAATTGTAAAGTATAGAATCTTCCAATAATAGAAACCAAAATGTTACGAAATAGGAGAATGTAGGTTGATATATAGAAAAAGAATGGTTATGAAAAAGTCATCCAGAAAGGATAGGCTCATTGTTTCCATTTATGAGGTTTGAGTCATTAGAAGAAAAATTAAAACTTTTCAAGCCTGTTGGATATTTCTCACATTTCTTTTACTTTCTGCTTTTTCCTCAAACAACACAAAATTCCAATGATGCTATTTGATGGTTTGCTACTCTCAGATCACTCTATGATCTCAGGAAGCTACAAGGTGACAGAAAATAACTGAGCTGTCTGAAGGGCCATGGGTTATAGGTTGCCTGTTCTACTCTTAATCAGTCTGTTCAGGAATATTTGGACACTTCCTGTCAGCATTTCTAGCAGTCATGGAAATGGTTTTATAATTTATAGAATTATAAAGTATAGAATCTTCCAATAATAGAAACCAAAATGTTATGAAATAGGAGAATGTAGGTTGCATGATTATTCCCAACTCCTGGGGATGCATGCTGTCTAAGCAGCTTCTGCTTCATTGTCTCTAACCTCTTATGTTTAACCTGCACCTTTGTTTTGTAAGCTCTGTCTGTCTGTCTCTCTGTGTGTGAGAGAGGGGGGGGAGGGAGGGAGGGAGAGAGAGAGAGAGAGAGAGAGAGAGAGAGAGAGAGAAATGGATTATTGTCAATAGAATTTTCTTTCAGAGTGTTGGAAGTTAAAAACCACCCCACTCCTAGGAAAATGAAATATTTTAGGATATACTAAAAAGGCTGAATATTTCCCCTAAAAAGAAAAGTAGAAACTCAGAGGCACCCACCTTTGCTAATGGGCCATTACTCTGGCCTGGGCCAGTATATTTTACATAACAAATATTTACTCCAGCTAGAGCCATAATAGGAATTGCCCAAAGCCCTTCCATTACATCATCATCCAGCAAGGCTCAACCAAGCCTGGGACTCAGGACAGCCTACAGAGTTGCCCCTGCATGGCCCCATGGGAGTCTGACAACCAATCAGGATATAAGCTCAAATTCAAATCCCAACAGAGGGCATAAACCAAGAGTCTCTCAGCATCTTGGCTCTTCTTCTTTTCCTTCACTCAATATCTTGAAGCATGTGATCGTCATTTTTCACTTTGGAGCTCCAAGCCATGTGGTCCTCTCTACCATTAAACCATCTTTCCAAGCAGTCACCATGTTTCCAGTGTCTTTCTTCCCCACTTGGAACTGAACCCAGAAGGATATTTCTTCCAACAAGAGGTAGACCAGAGGAACCTTTCATCATTAGACATGGCTTTACTCTATGTCTTAAATACAAAAAGTGACACATAAATAAATACAACAATCATTGGGAGGTATTTCATTATTTATTTTAAAATAAGGCCTTTGTTTAAATTAGTGCAATTCAATGGGACTCAGAACTCTTTTTGAACATGGAAGGATAGCAATGCATTTTTAAAAAGCAGAAAATGCTTTTTAGAGGAATAAGTTGCATTTTGCTCCTTGCAGATAAATGCATGCTTTCCAGCTAATAATCATACATGGATTACTACATAGCATATTTGGCCTGTAAGTTGACAGGTTATATCTACTGACAATAAATGTGAATTAAGGGCCTCATTTCATTCTTAAATAAATAAGTAATATTTACCAAATAAGATACAGTCTTAGAATGCCTAAACAAAATATGCAAATGGAAATTATAAACACATCTGCATAGCTTTCTAAATATTCTGGAGGAACTTGCCTTTAATTAGTTTAAAAACAAAAAATGGATGCATATGATCTTTCCAATATGCCCCCAAGGCAAAGTACTTGAGAAAAGCTTTCTTGACTTAAGCACCAAGAAGATTTCAGTGGCTATTGCTTTAGTTCATATTGTATGTAAAATGACCTTTATTAATCCTAACAGCATTCTAACTGTAAATAATGGTTTATTTAATTTATTTATTTAATTTTCTTTGCTGCCCGTAGCACTGTTGAAATAACTGTCTAAGCTGTTTACTGCTGTAAAGCAGCAAGTTTTTCCCTTTATAATGGCCATTGTTCCACCCAAACCGGCGTAGAACAGAGCCATTTAAGAGGAAGAGCCATCATCAACAATCAAATGAACATTAAGAAGAGAAAGGATATCACGGCCCCAAATATTAGTATGAATATCTAGAATGTATGGTTGTAGGAAAAAAGACTTACCAGCAGATTTTGTAACATTAATTTCTTGAACACTCTGCCAAGCAGCTGTAGAACCTCCTATTCCCCACAATGAAGAAACTGTCATTTTTGGCCACTGTACTAGCCACTCTAAAGAGGAGATGACAGTAACATCGGCTCCAGTATCCAAACCCCTTGAAATGGTCGTTTATTTAGGAAGAGAGGGGAGTTCAGCTGATGAAGTAAGCCTACAGATAAAGTTGATCCAAATCCTGCATCCACACAATTACCTATACCAGGAGATGGATTTTCATATAGAAGAAGAAACAATTGAACAACAGAAGAATTACAAGGAAAAACTTGAGGAAGATTCACCCAAATCTGAATCATGAAGATACCAGTATAATCTGAATCTATCACCCCAGGCACAACAAAACAGCCCTTTTTGTGTGCAAAAGAACGAGGCAAAATTAAGCCAACTAATCCTGAAGGAAGAAAACCTTTAAATTGAGATGGAACTATTTTAACTTCCAAGGGAAATTTAAACTCAATTTCCTCTTGAGTGATTAGATCAATCCCAGCGCTACCAGCTGTGGCTGGGAAGGAGTGAGAGAGACTGCTGGAGGAGTCAAGTAATATTTGCTTCCAATCTTCAGGAATCATTGTATAACCATTTTTTATTCCTTCTACAAGTTCTCTTGTAAAATTACCACTAATCCCATAGTCTGTAACTATCTTTTTTAACTCTCCTAAGACCTGATAAGGCAGACCCTCCCATTCTGCTACTTGCAGTCCAAGCTGTGGCCCCTGACCAGGATGATATTGTACTGGACAAACAGACAGTAAAACTGCAAGTTCTGTTCCTGAGACAGAGGCATCTGTTTCACAATTCTCACCCATTTTCTGAAAAGAAGACTGAACAATAGAGTCAGGGGGCTTTTGCCCTGTATCTGCAGTAGCTGAGGGAATTGAAGACATATATCCAGGTGAAGAAGGAGGATAAATTACAACATTAGTATAATGCGAAGGTGGAGGTGTTAAAAGAGAAAGTTCATTGTGACCAAATTTTTCAATTGCATGCCTACATAAATGCCACACCTGCAAAACTTATATTTTTGCTCTAGGTTCAGTATGCAATGTTTTCCCTATACATTCCCAATCAGTTAATTTTAAAGACCCCTCTTCTGGATACCATAAGCACTGAGCTGCAATCTCTTGGACCAGCCTTAAGAGACTTTTCTGTGGTACCTCAGTATTATTTTTCTTCAACAAATAGCCTAATTCATCTACATGCTTCCTTTATTCCTCAGAAAGCGAAGACCCCATACTTACAGAAACCAAAAAAGGTTGAAGAAACCACAAAGGGTTGAAGGTGCACCAAATCTTTGCTGGATGAAGTAAGAGGGTCCCTGTTCGGGTGCCACTTGTTGTAATGACCAGGCAGTCGAGGTGTTTGATCATGATCAAATGAATCATGATGAACTTTATTGGAGTCTAGTCTTGCATTTATACACATTTTTAGTAATCCTCTAACATTGGTTAACTTTAGTTATTGCTTAACTTTCATTACTGTTTAGCATAGTAATTAACACAATTAATTATCTCTAGTTAAAGTCTAACATATGTTTACTTCCTCTCTCTAATCCTCCTTTACATTAATGACTTTGTTTGCCTGAGTTGTATTTGCTTTGTAAACATTCATTACCTGAGGTTTGCCATCAGATAGGAACATTCCTGCAATTACAACTCTACAGTTTACAAAATTATAAAAAGGTAGCATAAAGATTAAAGTTAACAAGATTAAATAGAAATGAAAAACCAAGAGAATGGTAACACGTGCAGATGGATTTTCTCTATAGCCCATCAGCCAGTGCCACCATACAGCACCTCATCAGGGCCCAGAGCAGACTGCAGAGCCAGATTTAAGTTTTCTCTGGCAGGCCAAATCCTATACATGTGGATCTGGTTACTTGTGCACTACAATTTTGGGAAGGTTTATTTTTATTTAAAAAAATAAAATAAAGTCTATTGTATAGTTTGGGGAATACTTTTTTTGTATTTCCCAGTTCAGAATGACCAGACAGTTTACTGCTAATTTAGTTGGTGGCATGTTCAGGGGGCATTCTGAGGTCCATAAAATGTCACTGGAGAAAGTGTAAATTATTATTTTGGTTGTTTATTCCCAAGAAAGTTAGAAAAAAATTACAGAAGTGACAAACCACTTTGCCATGATATAATTACCAAAAGTCAAGCTTGAGTCTTTACAATGCGTGTGAGTGTGTATGTATGTTTGTGTGTGTGTGTGTGTGTGTGTGTGAGAGAGAGAGAGAGAGAGAGGGAGGGAGGGATGGACAGACAGGCAGACAGATGGGGAGATAGAAAGACAGATGATGGATTCCTCAAAAATCTTTCAAGGATTTCTCTCACCACCATAATTAAAAGGGCTTTATTTTTTATTTAAAACCATATATCAACACAGGATAGGCAGAATTTTGCAGGCATCTGTCAATGAAAAAGAAATTAAGAGGAGTCATAAAAATATGACAAGGGCAAATTCTGATTTTCAAGAAAAACACTCCTTCAGTTATTACCCACCTCATCACATAGACACACAGACACATACTTCTTTACCTGTGTCACCTCCTGTGTATCCTACTCAACGTACACCACTTCTCTCGTAAATACCCACACACTCTTCCCAATTCACATAGCCCCTATTATGTATCCCATATACCATTTCTGACAGTACTATGCACAGCCTTCGCTCCCTGTCTCACCTGCCTGCTGGCTTTGGATTTGTAATTTCCTGCTGGCCTCTTCTTTGTGGCAGTCCCTTAGATATTGGGACACTGCTATCATGTCACTCCTAGTCCTTCTTTTCATAAAGCTAGACATAATTAATTCCTGCAACTGTTCTTCGTATGTTTTAGCTTCTAGTCCCTAATCATCTTTGTTGCTTTTCTCTTTTTATATCATGGCAAACCCAAACTGGATGCAATATTCCAAGTAAGGGTGATCTTACCAGGGCATTATAAAGTGGTACTAGTGGTTATAAAGTGGTTCTCCACTGATTTTATCCCTGCAAACTTCCCACAAACAAAATAAATAGGGAAGTGAAAAGAAATTCAAGGGGGGAGGGAGGGAGGGAAGGAAGGAAGGAAGGAAGAAAAATTTCTGATGCTTCCTGTCAGCTTCTCATGAGGAAACTGAACAGGAAATCTTAGCAGGAAGTTAGACGTTGTTCCTGTTCCCACTGCATTTTTGCTGATCCTTGGTCATTCTGTTTCTCTGTTTAGATAAGGCAATATGTCTGAAAGGCATGGATTGTCCAATTTGATGCGAATACTTCTGGATCAATATGGCAGCCACTCAAGATATTGATTCATTGAACTGAAGGAACGAGATACTTCAGAATTCTATGAAATATGGAAAAAATTTACAATTGGAGGGATATGAAAGGAAGTCAAAAAATGTAAAATAGAAATTAAAGAAAGAGTTTATACTACAATAAAATTTCTAAGATAGAAATGAATATAAAATTTTACAGTGTAAAGATTTATATATATGTATATATGTATTTCTTAAGTTTTCACAGGTACTTACATGTATGGTATTCAGCTTTGTTTGGGTATTTTCCCATGTCATTATAGTTGTGCTTTTAAAGTTGTAGCAACGTTTCAGCAGAATCTCATCTGCCATCATCAGGCTTCTGTATTGTGTCCATTTACTCGGCAAACTCCAAGACCAATAAACACAGACCAACACAGCAAACTCCAAGACCAGTAAACACAGACCAACACAGCAAACTCCAAGACCAATAAACACAGACCAACACAGCAAACTCCAAGACCAGTAAACACAGACCAAGATTCCCAACCAATCAGGATGAAGACAAAACCATTCTGGCACAACAATAGGCTGCCCCAAATTTAAAATTGAAACAACTATGGGGGCCTGACTCACAGACGGACACAATACAGAAGCCTGATGATGGCAGATGAGATTCTGCCGAAATGTTGCTACAACTTTAAAAGCACAACTACAATGACATGGGAAAATACCCGAACAAAGCTGAATGCCATACGTATATATGTATATATATGTGTCTATGTGTATGTGTATATGTATGTATTTGTATATATATATGTGTGTATGTGTGTGTGTGTGTGTGTGTGTGTGTGCACATACACATGCACACACACACATACACAAATCCTATACTGTTTTATGACATCTAGAAAAAGTGCAGAGAAGAGCAATCAGGATGATTAGGAGATTGGAGACTAAGGCATATGAAGAACAGTTACAGGAACTGGCCTTGGCTAGTCTAGTAAAGAGAAGGACCAGGGGAGACATGATAGCAGTCTTCCAATATTTGAGGGGCTGCCACAGGGAGGAAGGGGCCAAGCTATTTTCTAAAGCGCCTGTAAAACAGACAAGGAATAATGGATGGAAACTGAACAAGGAGAGATTTAACCTGGAAATAAGGAGAAACTTTCTGACAGTGAGAACAATCAACCAATGGAACAGCTTGCCCTCGGAAGTTGTCAGAGTGCCATCACTTGAGACCTTCAAGAAGAGATTGGACTGCCGTTTGTCAGAAATGGTGTAGGGTCTCCCGCTTGGGCGGGGGGGGGGTTGGACTGGATGACCTATAAGGTCCCTTCCAACTCTGATTATTTGTTATCTGACATTCTGATATTATAACAATGTAAAGACTGCTGATATATGTCAAAAGATCACCATGTTCAAATGTTTTTAAAATTTAATTTTCAATAAAATTTATTTAAAAAAAATATTGATTCATTTTAACTTCATCTTAACTGTCTGATAATCCATCCATCCATCCACATATTCATCTCCTAATTTCTATACAGTTGTTTTGGACTGAGTTTTGTGGCATTCAAGGAAAGTAATTGGTCATGCGGTATTGTCATAGTGTCAGTGTTTCCTACTACATCATTCTGTTTGCATTGTCAGTGCCAGTAGCAAGATTTCTGACATCAGGTTGGCACTGTGGTCCTTGCATCTTTTATTATGCATTTAGTAGCTGTCATCACAAAGGATGGAATTGGGCTTCAAGCCATCTTGATATCTTATCTCTAAAATGCAGGATGTTTCATCATATAAATCACTGGAATATAATACTTATCAGAAACATATCATCATGCATATCACCAAAAATGGATACCCTGTGTTACAAAATGTGCAGTTACTGGAAAATCCTCAACCGACTATTTGTAGTTGATATAAGCAGAATTATTCTGTTGCACTTTAAAAAATATAATTTCCTGATTGTATTGGTTGTTATTCTCTTGTATTCATTTATATATGCAATCTTTATTATTTATTTAACATATTCCCATCCTGTTGCAGAGTTTCTTTTGGATATGTAAATACATGTTCTTCATGAATAAATAATAAATAAAATCTGTGACAACTAAATGTACTAAAAAATTTAGCTGACGTTAATACATTTATTTCATTTATTTGAGTGTCCCTTATTTGAACCTCTCAATCTGTTCATATGTCAGAATGTATATATGCACATAACATACTATTGATAAACTGTGTAGTGCACTGAGACCCTAAATGATCTTATAGCTAATGTGTTATACGAGGACCTGTGAAACTAGGATTGAATCCTTTTTGGCCATCAATGGTTATTGGGCAATTTTTAGGCAATAATTATTTCTCAATCCAAGCAATCCTTCCAGTTTGTTGATAAGAGGAAAAATTGGAGGAAGAATTATCTATGCTTTAACCTCCTAGCACAGGCCTTTCAAATTGATGGCCTGCGCGCTGGATACAAAATGTGCAGGGCTTGTACCCCCCCCCCCATTCCACAAAGGCAAAAAACCCCACATTCTGATATGTCACAATCCGCCCGTAACGTGATCGACTTTGACACCCATGTCCTCGCACAGGGATGTCAAACTAGGCAAACTCTTCTTGGACCATTGTAGTTCTCCTCTGTGGGCCACCCAAGGATGGGAGGTGGGGAGACAGGATGGATGCTTCCTACAGCACCCCACCGGCCAAAACCATTTTGGCTGGCAGAAGCAGGAGGCAGTTCAGGGTAAAAATGGGCCACATGACCCCCTGCATCCCATTTTGGTGAGCAGAGTGCTCCAGGAGACCATCCAGGCTGAAAACGGGGCATGTGCAGCCTGTGTGCAGACCCCCGCATCCTGTTTTGGCTGCCAGAGGTACCGAGGGCCAGTCCTTTGCTATTTCCATGCTGACCCATGACTCAGATTTAAGTACTCCAGATCCAGCCTGTGAGCCTTGAGTTTGACACCCCTGTCCTAGTAGAAAGAAAATATAAACAACAGAAATGTAACAAAGAAATACAAGGCCAACTTTCAAGGGAAAAATATAGAAAAATGGCATTATATAAGAAGTTTATACTATTGACATTGCTAATGTAGAAAGAGATTTTCTACAGCTTAGATTATTGTTTCAATCAACATAGAAAATTGGAGAAACAGCATAGTTAAAAAAATAATAAAGCATGTGCTTAAATGTGATATAGATACAGATAATCAGAGTTGGAAGGGACCTTGTAGGTCATCTAGTCCAAAACCCCCCCGCCCAAGCGGGAGACCCTACACCATTTCTGACAAATGGCAGTCCAATCTCTTCTTGAAAGTCTCAAGTGATGGCGCTCCCACAACTTCTGAGGGCAAGCTGTTCCATTGGTTGATTGTTCTCACTGTCAGAAAGTTTCTCCTTGTTTCCAGGTTAAATCTCTCCTTGTTCAGTTTCCATCCATTATTCCTTGTCTGGCCTAGAGGAGCTTTAGAAAATAGCTTGACTCCTTCCTTCCTGTGACAGCCCCTCAAATATTGGAAGACCGCTATCATGTCTTCCCTGGTCCTTCTCTTTACTTGACTAGCCAAGGCCAGTTCCTGCAACCATTCGTTGTATGTTTTAGCCTCCAGTCCCCTAATCATCCTGGTTGCTCTTCTCTGTACTTTTTCTAGAGTCTCAACATCTTTTTTATAATGTGGTGACCAAAACTGGATATAGTACTCTAGGTGTGGTCTCACTAAGGCTTTATAGACTGGTATTAGTACTTCCCTTGATCTTGACTGTATCCCTCTGTTAATACAATTTAGGATTGCATTAGCGTTTTTGGCAGCTGCTGCACACTGCTGGCTCATATGTACTAAGACTCAGAGATCCCTCTCACAGTTACTGCTATTGAGCCTGGTTTCACCCAGTCTATATGTGTACTTTTGGTTTTTCTTGCCTAAGTGTAGGACTTTACTTTTCTGTATATTGAATTTCATTTTATTAGATATGGCCCAGTGTTCTAGTCTGTCAAGATCCCTCTGGATCTTGAGCCTATCTTCTTGGATGTTAGCTATTCCTACCAGCTTAGTATCATATGCAAATTTGGTAAGTTCCCCTTTTATTCCCTCATCTAAGTCGTTAATGAAGATATTGAAGAGTACTGGGCCTAAGACAGAACCTTGTGGCAACCCACTGCTTACTTCCCTCCATGTAGACTTAGACCCATTAAGGACTACTCATTGAGTATTGTTTGTCAGCCAGTTGCGAGTCCATCTAGTGGTGGTGCTATCTATTCCACTTTTTTCTAGCTTACTAAGAAGTAGGTTGTGGTCTACTTTATTGAATGCCTTGCTGAAATCTAAATATATTATGTCCAAAGTATTTTTCTGGTCTTCTAATTTAGTCACTGTGTTGAAGAATGAAATAAGATTGGTTTGGCATGATCTGTTTTTAACAAACCCGTGCTGACTGCTAGTTATTACTTTACTTGTTTCTAGATGTTGGCAGATCTGTTTTTTTATTATCTTTTCCAGTATCTTCCCGGGTAGTGATGTTAGGCTGATTGGTCTATAGTTTCCTGGGTCTGTTTTTTTTCCTTTTTTGAAGATGGGAACCACATCAGCTCTTTTCCAGTCCTCTGGTAGTTCCCTGGTGCTCCAGGATTTTTGAAAGATATGGTGCAGTGATTCTGAGATGACCTCTGCCAGCTTCATTAAAACTCTGGGATGTAATCCATCAGGCCCTGGTGATTTGTTTTCATCAAGATCAGACAGGTGTTCTCTTACTATTTTTTTTTTTTTGCTTATTTTAACTTTTATTTCTGGTCTGTCTTTTACAGTTATGTTTTTGGTGTGCTAGGTATATGTGCTAGGTATATTCTCAGCAAAGCCATTATGGAGTTTAGTGAGATCATATCTGAATCAGCATTTAGATGAGATTGAGACTCACCATGATGAACACACCTCACCTATGTGTTATTGGAGTCTTTTTAGGGAGACCAAGACAACTACAGTTCTTGCTTATTTTCAATCAGCTGCTAGCAATACCATCTAATTGAAATAATTTTTTATTTATTTTATTTGATTTGATTTGTCAATTGTTTACAAGATAATAAGTATAAGTGTATACATAGTTATGAATACATGAAATGGGTACATATAAGAAAAATAAAAGAAAAATAAAAGAAACAATAGGACAGGGACGGTAGGCACGTTGGTGCGCTTATGCATGCCCCCTACAGACCTCTTAGGAAAGGGGTGAGGTCAATAGTAGACAGTCTAAGGTTAAAGTTTTGGGGGTTTGGGGAAGAAACTACAGAGTCAGGTAGAGTATTCCAGACATCGATCACTCTGTTGCTGAAGTCGTATTTCCTGCAATCAAGCTTGGTGCGGTTAACCTTGAGTTTGTATCTGTTGTGTGCTCTTGTGTTGTTATGATTGAAGCTGAAGTATTCATTGACAGGTAGGACATTGCAATGTATGATTTTATATACCATGCTTAAATCAGACCGAAGACGGCGTAATTCAGGGTTTTCTAGAATTTCAAGTCTGGTGGCATAAGGTATTCTACAACGAGTAGAGGAGTGGAGAACTCTTCTTGTGAAATATTTCTGGACTTTCTCAATTGTGCTAATATCAGATACGTAATGTGGGTTCCAGACTGATGAGCTGTATTCAAGTATTGGTCTAGCAAATGTTTTGTATGCTCTAGTTAGTAGTGTGATATTACCAGAGAAAAAGCTACGTAGGATTAGGTTAACAACTCTTAATGCCTTTTTGGCTATGTAGTTGCAGTGGGCTCTAGCACTTAGATCATTAGAGGTGAGTATTCCAAGGTCCTTGACAGAGCTTGGATCATCAACAAGATCTTGACTATTCAGCTTGTATTTTATTTTCTGATTTTTTTTGCCAATATGTAAGACAGAGCATTTATTTGTTGAGATTTGAAGTTGCCATTTGTTTGAACATTCTGATACATAGTCGAGGTCTTTTTGAAGGGTAGCAGTATTGTCTGTGGTATTGAACAGCTTTACATCATCAGCGAAAAGAACGCAGTTGCTCTTAATATGATCACAGAGGTCATTTATGTAGAGTATGAAGAGAGTTGGTCCTAGAACACTGCCTTGGGGGACACCACTATTGACAGGTACAGAATTTGATAGGACGCTCCCAATTTTGACCATTTGTTGTCTGTTTGACAGGAATGCTTCTATCCAGTTATGCAATTGTCCAGAGATACCATAGGATTTTATTTTTAGTAGTAGTTTGTCATGTACCACTGAATCAAAGGCTTTACAGAAGTCTATGTAGATTGCATCTATTGTTTTGCCCTGATCAAGTTGTGTAGTCCATATGTTTTTGCAGTGTAAGAGTTGCAGATTACAGGATAGTTTTTTTTTGAAACCAAATTGTTTATTGGAGAGTAGGTTGTTTGTCTCTAAGTGGAGGATGATGGATTGGTTAATAATTGATTCCATGACTTTACAGGTGACACAGCATAAGGAGATTGGTCTGTAATTTTCAACTAGGCTGGGGTCTCCCTTTTTGAAGATGGGGATGACCGTGGCTTGTGACCATAGGTTAGGCAAGGAACTGGTCCTGAAAGATTTTTCAAAGATTATGCTTAGAGGTTTGGCTATGGCAGTGGGTAGCTTTTTTAAGAAGTAGGCACATATTCCATCCGGTCCAATAGATAGAGATGGTTTTAGATTGCGAAGTGCTTTTTCAACATTGTCTTCTGTAAAATCGATATGTATTAGATCATTGTAGTTATCTGTGGTTCGGCTAGGAAATACTGGGCATGATCCATTGGTGTTTACAAATACTGAGCCAAAAAATGTGTTAAAGATGTTGGCTTTAATGGTGTCGTCGTTGCAGTCTTTACCATTAGGTCCTATCAGGGGTGGGATGGACCTTGAATCTTTTAGTTTGTTGTTTACAAAATTGTAAAAAGCACTGGTGGAATTGGTGCTTAGAAGGTTTTCCTCTTGTTTAATGTGATAATTGATGCATTCGGTCTTTATCTGGTGGCATAAATTTTTGTATCGGCTTTTGAAATTGGCAACGTGACCAGATTTGTTTTTCCGCCAGAGTGATCTCTTTTTGGATCGAAGTTTCCTTATTGTTATGGGTAATCTGTTTTTTTTCTGTTGGGAGTTGTTGTTGGTACATATAGTTTGATGACTCTTTTGACTTCAAGTAAAAATATGTTGTAATGGTCTTCAACAGTATTGCATCCAGTAAATAGAGATTGCCAATCAAGGGATGAGAGGTCATTGTCTATAAGATCATAATTGCCTTTTTTGAAGTTATAATTGGGGATTACGTCATTGTGGTGGTTTTTGTGTGGATGTATGTTGAGACAAAAGTCAATCATATTGTGGTCACTGCTGGAAAAGGGTTTTTTAGTTTGTATTCCGTAAATTAAATTCAAACTATTGCAGAAGATGAGATCGAGGCAGTTGTTTAGTCTAGTGTTGTTGGTTACTAGTTGTTCCAGTCCCAGATTTGTAACAGCATTGTAGAAGGTTGCGTGTATGGTTTCAGTTGTACATTCATTTAGGGTCCAGTCAATATGAGGCAGATTGAAATCTCCAAGAAAGATAAAAGGGTATGGGCAGGATGCTGCCCATGTTAGTAGTGTATTTAGCTTGTTTACATGTTCGATGTCATAATCAGGTGCTCTGTAACATAGTAAGAATCGAATTGTGATATTTAAGGATAGTTCACAGTTAATGGTCTCAGGAAGAGCAAGCTCCTGGGTAACTTGGATGTTTTTTAGAGGTAAGGACTTTTTATAGAAGATAGCAACACCACCTCCTCTACGAATTTCACGATCTGATCGGTAAACATGATAGTCTCTTACTGTGGTAATGGAGTCAGGGAGAGATGTGTTGAGCCATGTTTCACAGACAAATATAATGTCGAATTTAGCCATATTTAGTAGGAGGAAAAATTCAGGTATTTTATTTATAAGGCTTCTTGCATTGAGTAGCTTGCATTTAAGGCCAGCAGTAGTTGGAATTGAGGTAGTTAGGGGCGTGCGTGCCTTGTTGCATTGTTTTCCTTAATTACTCTTAGCAGAGAATAAACTAAGGAAAGGAAAGAAAAATGAGACACAAGTTGTCTAAACAAATGCTTGGAATATGTTCTTCTTTGCTTGGACTATGTTCATGTTATATATCTTAAATCTAGTATAAAATGCTAGAATAGATTATTATTGATCCTGCAGTCAATATTTCAAAACAGATTAACTTGTGAATTTTGTGTATTTTATTTGTATGTGGCAGCCTTATGTGGTGTCTGCATTTCCTGGGTTTCCTGTGGAGAGCCATTTATGTGCAGCCATCCTTGAATCAGAGATTTCTTGACAAGAAAATATATTTTTTATAAAATAGTATATGAAATGCAAAGTTAGTGTGCTAAAATATAATTAATATGATAGCCCTGTCACAACAAGAAAATAACATATTTTTTTTACCTCTGAACTCTCATTTTTCCAGCCCAACAAACTTCTTTAACATTCCAGTAGTTTTAAGAATTCATTATGGCAAAGTGCATCCAGCAGTCTTCATCTCCATTTGCTTTGCAGCTACTTCTTACAACATGTTTCCAGGATGAAAAATTGACGGAAAATAAACATTACAATTCTACCACACATGAGATCCCGAGCATTATTGCTTCACCTTGTGATCCTTCAGGGCAGCAGCTACAACTTGTAGATATGAAGATATTTGGAAAACTTGTAGGCTGGACTTAGAGCAAAGCTTTGCAAGGAAAAAAAAAAAGCTCATAAAATCCTAAAACAATATTTTAGTATGAAGTTAAGGTTGATTTTTTAAATTAAAATAATAGGACTTCATTTCTTTCTCATACATTTGAATTATTGTGCAAGTAAGATAACCACCACACAATCCATCCATGAAATTTCATTGAAATGTTGTTCAGGTTTTCTTGGGGGGGGGGGACGACAATGTAATTTCTTTCAAATCAAATATAAATAGCATAAATTGGAGACCATTTTTTAAAGAAGCATTAATTTTCCAGCATTAGTATATTTGTGGTTAGAATATTATGACACATAATGTCAAGGACTATCAAAACACACATTGGTTTATTACTATTGGGACTCCTGGGGGTTAAGTGTCAAATTGGAAGAGAAAGGCAGTTATGGAAGAGAGGAAATACAAAATTGTAATAATATATCAAAAGCGTCTTTAGCAATAGTTGCTTTTCTCTTTCTTTGCATTTGTAGAATCTCAAATCCCATTTCTACAAGGATAACAGTCCTTCTGAACTCATTACTCACGTACTTCAAAATTTGTTTTTGTTTTCAATCTAAGACTATAGAATTCTTATTGGTCTATCTTAATGTACAGGAAGAGTTTCTGCAGTACTGCTTTTTCCAGTTTTGCACCAAATACTGGCCAAGCAAAAATTTGGAATCAAAGTTTTAGACCCCTACCTAATCTACAGATAGGGTGAATTCACACAATGACTTGTACTAATATAAAATTGGATCAAGCAGTTTGTCTTTGCTTCTGTCATGGGAACCCAGCCATTATCTAAGCATGTTCTGTGATTCAGACTAGTGTATTAAGCCAGAATATACACTGCTCAGAAAAATAAAGGGAACACAAAAATAAGACATCCTAGATCTGAATGAATGAAATATTCTTATTAAATACTTTGTTCATTACATAGTTGAATGTGCTGACAACAAAATCACACAAAAATTATCAATGGAAATCAAATTTAGCAACCCATGGAGGTCTGGATTTGGAGTTACACTCAAAATTAAAATGGAAAAAAACACTACAGGCTGATCCAACTTTGATGCAATGTCCTTAAAACAAATCAAAATGAGGCTCAGTAGTGTGTGTGGCCTCCATGTGCCTGTATGACCTCCCTACAACGCCTGGGCATGCTTCTGATGAGGTGGTGGATGGTCTCCTGAGGGATCTCCTCCCACACCTGGACTAAAGCATCCCACAATTCCTGGACAGTCTGTGGTGCAATGTGGCGTTTGTGGATGGAGTGAGACATGATGTCCCAGATGTGCTCAATTGTTGTTTAAGTGTTCCCTTTATTTTTTTGAGCAGTGTAATTTGTTTAGGTCTAGCATTGTAATCTAAAAACAGCTACTGAGTTTCTTAATTCCATTTTAAGATTTAGCATGTTTCATGAACCTAGCTATAGGTTTTTTTTAGATAGGACTCATGCTTACCCTTCAGGAAAACAAAATCTTGGGATGACGTAGCTTCCATATTTAGTGGGAAATGTTCTTTCTAGTGAAGCTCAAATTGGATTATGACATATTTTCTTTTCCTTGCATAAATTTTATGTGCAAAAGCTTTCCCATTCAGTCCCTCTCGTCTTGACACAGAAGTAGAAAACACTCCTTTTTTGAAACTTTGACAAATCATAGCAACAAAATATTAGAGATTATGTGGAGTAAATGGGAAAAATAGCTAATTTAAGCAGGTTTCTATGATCCACTTGTTCTTATTGAATTTATAATGAATTAAGGGAAAGGGAAGAATTCCTTAGGCATTTGCATAGTGGATTTAATTGCCACAAGATGTGGAAATGATCAATATACAAATAACTTTAAGGGGAAATTAGATAAATCTATGACAAAGGGAAGGTCTTCCAAAGGAAACTGCAATCCCATATACTATTCAGTATGAGATGAGCTTCTTCATTCATCAAATTATACCAAAATTGAAAGGTTGTAATTAAGACTGCGTTATTTCAAGATAAGAAATGCAACTTTATAACATAACAACAGATTTATATCTTCTAGTGCCATGAATCCTGTCATCATGTACTGTCCTAACTAGGCAAAGCCTAAATGAGAATTGCTACCGCATATGGAATATAGCTACATTTGATAGTGCAATGTCAGTGGAATTACTGTCAGTTCTACAGCCCAGGAATGCATAGGAATTCTCCCAAACACATAGATAGAAACAATCAGATGTGTTTAATCACCAATCCTGAGGATAAACAGAATTCATAAACTAGTTGTTGAAGTTGCCAAAGTTATTTGCACAAAACCTTTAACATTTTGAGACGCTTATGAATGGAACAGCCAATTGTATAGAAACACCATTGGTGGTGACTGGACTTGTCAGAGAGTGACAAAGAAACTCTGCATATGAAAATTCTCAGCAAATTTAGAGTTATTAATAAAACTGAATATATTACTCAATATATTATAATTAGTTTAAGTCCTAAACTGTAAAACTGTATTTTTAGAAGCAACTTTCTAACAGTTTTAGGGACTGATAAAAAGGTGATTAAAAAAACTGTATTGGTATTTATTAGAAACTAAACTAGAAGAAGAACAAGTTAAAGAAACAATTATTGCTTGGGGGAAGAATTTTGGATATAGGATTGATTTAGAGAAATGGCAAAAATTGTGGCCTCAAAATTATAAAATGACAATGTCAACAGCATATAAAGAAAATTTGTATAAGATGTTTTACAGGTGGCATTTTTCCCCAACAAGAATAGCAAGAATGTTCAAGAACAAGTCTGAAAAATGTTGGAAATGTCATCAGATACCTGGCTCATATTACCATGTGTGGTGGACGTGAGCGGATGCCAAAAAATATTGGACTAAAATCCACACATGGTTGGAAAAAATGACAAAAAAGCATATAGACTTGAAACCAAAGATATTTTTATTGGGAATTTTACCGGAAATATATAGTAAAGAATTGAAATATCTGATTGTAAATGTATTAACAGCGGCTAGGATTGTATTTGCTAAAAACTGGAAAAATGAGAAAATACCAACACAGGAGGAAGTTATTAAGAAAATAATGGAATGTGGTGAAATGAGTAGATTGATTTGAAATCAGAGAACAAGATAATTTGGGATCTATTCTATCAATGGTTAGGCAATAAAAATGATAATGAAACATGTAGATTTTTAGAACATAATGAATATATAAAGATGTATTTTTTATTATATCTACAAAACGATTATAGGATAGATTTGAGATGGAAATATGAACTGTCATAAAATAAATTAAGTAAAATGTGGATTATTTCATAAAACATGAATGAATAATAGTATAATCAAATGATTGATTAATAAAGATATTAATGTATTTAGGAATATTTGATTGACAGTATGAGAACATATACAATGTAATTCTAATTGAAGACTATGAAGTGGAAGCACAAAACAATTTGTAAACCAATCGACACACTGTATGTACATATATGGAAGATGATTTGATGTTTTTACGTTGTGTTTTTTTATGTTTGTCTTAAAAAAACAATAAAACATTTTTTTTAAAAATAGCTTAAGTCCTAAATTGTAAAACTGTATTTTTAGAAGCAACTTTCTAACAGTTTTGCAACTAGGAACATAAGGATGCTTGGCTGTAGGACCAGTCAAAGTAAATAATCCTTTGTTCTTTAACTATTTTGGACTTTATCAATGGTCACTAATGTAAAAATTTAAAAAGGATAGAGAAAGTTTCCTTTGTCAGGAAGCAAGTCAGTTTTAAGTAAGATTTTTATGACCTGTTTTTCACACTACTATAAAGACAACTTTTAGATATCTGTGGGTGGAAGTCCTAATATGAAGTTGGTACACTGCACATATCCTGCAACCAAAATATAAAGAGAAAAAACTTATCTACATTGTACCCAACGAATCATGGGAAACACTCATGTTATTTATTTTACTATAATCCATTTAGATTCTTTCTTTCAGTACGAAAGTCCTTCCAAAGTTTACAGGTGAAACAAATGTAAATGAATAGAGTTATGACTATCAATGCAGTCTAAACCAGGTAATAATTTTAAGCACAATTGTCTCTTATGGGATAATTCTTATTGTACTTCTTTGTTCAATTGATGTAGGCAAATTTTGTGTCTATTTGTTGCTCTATCACTAAAGCAGCTTTTGCATTCTTTTTTCCAAAGCAAAAGTTTTATCTGGGTGGGCAACGCGCAGCACATAGATCCACTCAGAAAGCAATCTGAAAACTCTCAGAATTCCAAGATTGCATTGTTTAAAATTTATTGCTAAATTGTCTTAAACTAATTACGTAATATTGGATCATTTAGGGGAAATGTTTGGAGAGTTTTATGAGTGAAAAAAAAGCAGATGGCCTTTCAGAAGTTCATTCCTACCCTTTCAGTCACTGTTACAAATGTGTTGTCCAATGAAAAAAATATCCAACATCATCATTTCTGATGTCAGTAAATCAAGAGAGAATTCTTGCAGCTGTCTTACAATTCTGGAGTCCAAATTGTCACTTGTGACTCGTCAAAAATTGGCCATGTATACTTTTACATAATTTGGTACTATAATTGCAAAAGCTAATATAAAAAGCATTGTAATCCATAGTGGCGCAGTGGTTAGAAAGCAGTACTGCAGATTAACTCTGCTCAGTTTGATTCTGAATTATTCAAGACTTAGCCTTCCGCCCTGGTAATATGAGGACCCAGATTTCTGGGGACAATATGCTGACTCTGTAAACCACTTACATAGGGCTATAAAGCACTATGAAATGGTATATAAGTGGATAAGTGCTATTGATGTTGCTATCCCCATGGAAGGTAACACAACCTTATCTGGTTAATATTTGATAGCATTTCAGATGATCATATTCCATAACAATTGTCTAAGGATAAAACATAAGCAAAATATATTTATTTCATTTATATTTAAATTAAATATATGTGATATGACTGTCTTTGGGTGCATATCAATATTTTCTCATACAGTAGCATTAACAAAATATTATAACAAATGTTGAAGTCTATAACAATAGCACTTAGACTTATATACTACCCATTGTGTTTTATAGCACTCTGAGTGGTTTTCAGATTCAGCATATTGCCTCCAGCAATCTGGGTTCTCATTTTACCAATATCAGAAGGATGGAAAGCTGAGTCAACCTTGAACCTGTCAGGATTGAACTCCAGACTGTAGGTAGAGTTGACTTGCAATACTACATTATAACCACTGCACCACCAGGGCTTAAAGATATATGGGTGTCAAGTTGTAAAGTACTGTCATATGCCATAGAAGGAGAAGTCTATGGAGATACTCAGTCATCCAAGTCATGGCTGTCCCAAAGGTGCTTTTTTGGGAGACAACTGGATTTTTTTTTTGTTTGCCTTTAAGATACTTTGCTTGACCTGGAAACTTCTTGGAACTGTTGAAAGGACTATCTCTGGTTTATGAGATAGATGATATCATATCTAGTCTGGCTGAAGTTGGTTCTGTCACCTAAGAGGCCAACTATGTCAACATTGAACAGCCATCTCTCAACAGAGGAGGGGGGATATGAGACAACAACACAGTCCTTTCAACTGTTCCAAGAGGGCTCCACAACTGTTTGCACTACTCAGGTGACCCTGATAACACAGATAAACCTCCAGATGGCTTCAATAACTCTCTAAAAGAATGCAAATTACCAGCTGTCTGCAAGGAGTATAAATCCTTCCATTTCCCACCATCCAGTCAGAGGTGAAGAAGCTTCTTGGATGAGAAGTGAAACGTCCTGAAAGAAAAACCAGAAGTCCAGTTGCCTTTTGAAAAAGCACCCTTGGGACTTTCACAGCCAACTGTGTTAGCAAATATCCAAATAATTATTTAAATAATGATTTACTGCTCCTGATAACTTCCCAAAGTGATAATAAGAGTGTTTTTCCCCTCTACTTCATTTATGAAATTATTTCCAGCTGCCAAGAGTTCCATATGTAGTGGCTAAGTCTCAAAGAGCTTTTCTTACAGGAAATATTTCTGCAAGAATTCTTTGTTCCTTTAGATGCTGTCACTGCTAATTTGTAGTGACCGTTCTCTCCATCAAGACTCTTGAAATGTTTGTTTTACATTTTTGTGTGCCTAAAAGATCAACATCACAGGATAAAATGACCATGAAAAGCATGTACAGCATTGCTTGTCAAAAGGAGATGGCTGTCTGAACGTATACAATACAGAGTTTAAATGAACTGTTATTATTGTTGCTACATTTGCCTTGACATGAAAGCTTGACAAAGAATTAATGATATTGACAGTGTTCTTGGCTTTCTTTTTCTTCAGGTCAGTAATAAGAAAAATAAGGACCTTCTTGTATAGGTGATTGCTTGCAGTCCAAATAGTATACCAAGGCCATTGAGGAGCAAGTGAAAGTTTAGTAGACTTTGATTCCTGAGTCTTCTCAGACTCTAATTACCATGAGATTTTTCTGCCAATCTCAATTCACAGACTTATTATTTTATGTAAGGAAAAATAGATGCCTGTGATATTTCATACTGAATAGTAAGTCTTCCACAGAGTGGTCCGAGTACAACATGAAGATAAAGTGATGCTTTTCCTGTTCTATTTATAAAACTGACTGCACTTATGAAAGGGAACAGAATTTTCTGCTTGTGTCTACTTTAGAAAGGAATAACAAGTCATATGGCACATACAATAACTTTCCTTTTAGCACCTTCTGCCTGAGGGGCCCACCTCATTGTATCTCATTTTGAATCACGGTTCACAATCCAATTACTAGCATTGTCATAACAAATTTAAAGATGGGAGGAAGGGAAATATTTCCTTTCTCAGTTATGTCTGCATATAGTTATTAATGTTGCTGAAGTGAAGCCTCACAGATACTTTAATGTATATAAATTAAATGCTCAAATATACTATTTTTATTGATCTGTTTCATGAGATTTGTTATGGGTGTCCATGCCAGTGGACTCTGAGCAGCATAAATAAAACTGGTAAAACAGAAACAGAAAAAGGCTACCCATGTTAAAAAAAAAACCCCACAGTAACAGAAAGAGCACATCAAACACACACATTCAACTCCCAAATTTATCACCAAGCCTGGAAACAAAACATGATTTTAAGAGTTTTATGGAATTCAGAAGAGAATTCCATTTACCTTTAAACACTTTCTTGCAAGTTAGACCCATGATTTTGAACATTCATAAACACACTACCATTTTTTTCTGAAAAAAATATATTAATTTATAAAACCAACACAACATATTGGCATTGGCCTATGGAGCCCTGACTTTTGATTCTGTATTTGTGTATCTTGCTCTTGTACTCTCTGTCTCTGTCTCTGTCTCTGTCTCT
>NW_020769338.1:4116722-4184994 GCF_900518735.1 Pseudonaja textilis | reverse complement strand
ATATATATATATATATATATGAAACCTAGCTTCCTAACTAATGAAACACAATGTTGCCAGCCAATCAAGATACAAAAAGAGCCAAAAAACAGACAGAAGATATTAGAAACACCAATCAAGCAGAACACAGCAAACTCCAAGACCAATAAACACAGAACAAGACTCCCAACCAATCAGGATGGAGGAAAAAACCATTCTGGCACAGCAATAGGCTGCCCCCAATTTAAATCTGAAACCACTGTAAAAGTCTGACTCACAGATGAACACTATACAGAAGCCTGATGATGGCAGATGAGATTCTGCCGAAAAGTTGCTACAACTTTAAAAGCACAACTACAATGACGTGGGAAAATACCATATATTTGGGGACAAAGGATGTTACATTAAGGAAGAGAGAAGCATTGTTTTTTTCAAGTCCTTGAGATGTTAAAAACAAATATTCAGTTGCTTTCTCCCATTTTGTGAAAGGAGTTTGGTTAAGGAGTTTTCCAGCTAAGTCTGAGGTAATCTGTGAATAACATTCCCATCCACTGTCACAAGAGACAAGCTTACTTTTCTTATTGAAATTAATGGAGAAATGAAAGAACATTTATCTGAGTAAAAGCAAACTGAAAGCTTCGGATAGTAGGAATATAATACTAACTTATGAATGTTTCCTCTGAAGTAAGCCATTCTGAACTCAGTGGTCTTTACTCCAAAATAATAATGCATAGAATTGCAGGTGTCAACGTTCCAGCAAACCTCCATTCCAATCAGTAACTCTGAGACAAGCATAATCTCAAAAGTACCTTTATTAGAATAGCACCTGGCACAACTGAGGAATCTCGAAACTAACGTTTCCTGAACTTCCCACAATGTCCCAAACTATAATCCATCCCCTTTTCTCCTATCATCATATTACATGGACCAATCATAATCTGTCGCAGTGTAAGATCCTTTTTCTCTGCTGCGCTACACTTAACAACCTTGAATTAAGAAAAGAATTTTATTTTGTCTACTTAGAACTACTCAATTGAAATCACCTTCCTCCTAAATTCTCAGGCTATGTGGCAGTGTGGAATGTGGCTTCCAAAGCTGACAGCGGCCTTGTTAAGTATACTAAGTTAATTTCAGTGCATTTTAGGTTGGAAAAACTATGGATAGATTCAGGTTATAATTTATAATTCTAAGGAGCTAAACCTATATGCATTTCAGTATGTAGCTGTTTTTGACTAATCTTGAAAAACTAAGTAGGGATAGACATGGTTAGTACTTCAGTGGGAACCAGAAAATCCTTGAAGCATAAATTATATTGGAAAACTGAACAAAAAAACCAAGATGAAGGCAGGGACAAACCACTTCTGAATTGCTGTGAAGAAAACTAGATTTCTGTCCATCGAGTTACCAAGAATTGGACTTGATTCATTAGGGGTAATATACAGCAGTTAAACGATGCAGTTTTGTCCTATGTCCTAGCAGCATTTGCAGGTTCATATGGACATTCCAAATAAACATAAAGCAAGTGTGTCACTTGAAAAAGATTTCCATATTTTAAATTTGGGATGGTAATGAAATCAGAAATGGGGATCTAGAAATGTATCACCCTTGTGTAGAAATCCTAGATTTTGAATTCTGTATTATTAGCCAAGCGACTCTTCAATCTCCCTGAAATTTGCCTTGGCTTAGTTCTGTTCTTTTCATCTGCCGCTTCTCTGCTTTCTGCTTCTTCAGATTAATCTAGCTCAAGAGGGGGGAGAAAAGGGGAGTCAGGGAAATGGCAACCAATAGCAAACTGAGCAACAGCTTTCATATTATTCCTGCCTTGCTCATATGAACTTTAAAAAATGTCTTATTGACCAGGAGGAATTTAAAATATAATTAAAAGAGACTTAAGCTGTGGATTGTTTTAAGCACTAAACGCTCCCGATCTTCTCTTGAAGTATGTCAGATGTATAGCATGTCCCTGGACCCAGTCTACAAAGACTTAGTACAGTAGTCAGGGAAGAAATTCTGTGTTCAGATATCAAGAATATTGAATCCGCATCATCAGACATAACATTGTTTGCTTTGCTTTTTCTTTCCTGATTAATATGCTGCAATAACATATGCCTGAAGCATCTTATAGAAGGGATAATATGCATCTTTTGGAAGGTGACATCTACCTTCCAACTGACTTGGCACCTGCTAGCAAGATCAAAAATAAAAAAGGGAATTAGGAAACGATTTACCGTCACAGAGATAGAAGTTTGCTTTTCATGCTATGTATAGTATGACATATAAAATTCCATATAATGCAACTTCCAAAATTCTTCTTCCTTTTTTGATACATAACTTTCAATGAAGAATGACCTGCAATTATATTTTCTGCTCTTTTACTATCTCAATACTATTTGGGTAGCACCTGAAAACAAGTTTAGAATATATATGGGACCTTTACATTCAAGGAAAGATGCTAAACAACTTTCTTCAACTCTAAAACAGAACTATGAAACAAGCAATCTAAAGCAATAGAGGTATTCCTTGGAATAATTTTTAAGACACCTTAGCATCTTCCCATTGATTCTACGCGTCTAGCTAATACTAGATTTATGCTGAGTCACAAAATACAACTTACTACCCATGTTCCCCCCCAAATAAGACTGGGTCTTATTTTGGGGGCAAGTGTGTCCAAAATAAACACTATGGCTTATTTTGGGGAGGTATCTTGTTTTTTCCCCTATGTAGGGAAGGTCCAGTTTTGCTTGCTCATCATCAGCTGGGGGGATGGAGCTTCTTCATATGCCCTGCACCACCTTACCTTAGGGCTCCCACAGCCAGACCACCCATATTCTGACACCTGCCTCACCTGATGGCCACAGCACCAGAACGACCACACATGGGTGCTAGCCTGCTTCTTCCGTTTGCTCATGGCTGCAATGGAGCAGGAGGCCAAGCAACACACCTATGTCATGGCAATGAGGTGAGGCAGGTGGAGCTGCCCCTGGTGTTCCACACTAGCTTACCTCAAGGCCCTGCAGCCTGGCCATCCATTATCTGACCCCTGCAATGCCTCACAGGTACAGCACCAGCACACCCTTCGACCTCCTACTTTGTTGTAGCCATGAGCCAGCAGAAGAAGTGAGCCAGCAGTCACATGGGCTCCTGCTACACATGGCTGTCAGTGTTGTCACCATGAGACAGATGCCAGGGCATGATGGCCTAGCTACCAGGGCCCTGCAATAAGCTGGTATGTGGCACATAGGGCAGCTCCACCACCACCCTGCCTCACCTCATGGCTGTGGCATCACAAGCAACCAGACGGAATGAACAGCCAACTGTCTGCATAGGCTCTTAATTAGGGCTTATTTTGGGTATAGGACTTATATTAGGTGCACGTGTAAAAAACTGCTAGAGCTTATTTTTAGGATAGGTCTTATTTTCAGGGAAACAGGGTACTATTCATAACAGAATTAGTTTGAAAACATAATTCTTCCTGCTATTGCTATTTTTGACTAGCATAATGTGTGAAGCAACCAATATTTTTAAAAGGATTGAATTCTTGATGTATTCTCAGAACCTGACATTTTATGAATGTTCTTGTGTTTTGTTAGATTTTAATATTTATTTACTTATTTATTTATTTATTTATCGTATTTAAGAACCACCCATCCCCTCCAAAGAAGAATCCTGGGCAGTATACAATTGTTGATGGTGAATGTATTAAAGATGTAAGTTGAGCTCAACTTTTGATCAATATAGAGACCTGCATGTTTTTTTTTTAACAGTAGCACAAGCATCATTTCTCATTATCTCCTTCGAGAATGTTTTAGCCTACAGTTTTGGTTTCCTGGTAGACTCTTCTAAATGCTATCAAGAGCTGATCCTGTTAAATTCTGAACCCAGACAATGTTGGTCAAGAGCTGCCCCCTGCTGAATAGTCACAGCTATTTATTTGTTTTACCAATCATCTTGGGAGGATTGAGTAAAACACAAGATTTTGGATCAATTTGCTATGCAACAATTGGATGGATGCAGTTGCTTCAATTACCTTTGCCTTTACTGTTACATTTATGAAATGGCAGTATTGGACAAGTAAAATCAAACATTGCTATCATGTTGCTGGAAACCCAGAGAATTATGTACTAAAGATAGTTCTGATGAAAAGGTTACAATATAATTTTTAAGAAGTTTATCACATTGTTATATGTGTCACAGAGTGAAGAATTTGCATGCAGTAACAGCAAGCATTCAGCTAATTGTTGGCTGGAGGTACTGGAAGCTTGAAAAACAAATTGTAATTTTGTACCCTAAGGCATACCATTGAAAACCCACAAAACCACACAGCAAAAATTAAGTACAAACATAGATATATGAAAGAAATAATAATAATAAATATTAACCATCATATTGTTTTAAGAATTCAAATTACTACAAAGATTTTAAAACTGGAATTAAATAACTGAACTGTAATAACTGACAAGCACTACTTGTTGGGCTCACAAATTCTTCTCTTTGAGGGGAATTTCATATTCACAAATTGCAAAGTCTATCTTAGTCACTATAATTCTGCCTTGTTCTACCCTGAGAGAAAGTCTAATGACAGATATGACTAGGAATCCTATTACATCAATGCTTCTGCTCATAGCCAATTAACTTACTTAGCCCATGCTCAATATCAGTTCTTCCCATTCAGACTAAGATTCTGTCAGACTAGGATTCTGTCAGTATTCAAAGACAGGAAACTCAGGGTGAAAGAACCATTAGCCTAAGCTGCAGTGGTGGGATTCAAAATTTTTTTACTACCGGTTCTTTGGGCATGGCTTGGTTGGCGTGGCAGGGCAAGGATACTGCAAAATCTCCATTCCCACCCATTCCAGGGGAAGGATACTGTAAAATCCCCATTCTCTCCCCATCCCACTAACCTGCTTTCCAGCTCTGTTCTCCTGTGCAGGGCAACAAAAGAAGACAAAGCCAATCAGGAGGCAGAGAATAGACGGGGGCAGGGCCAGTCAGAGATGGTATTCTGAACTACTCAAAATTTCTGCTACCGGTTCTCCAGAACTGGTCAGAACCTGCTGAATACCACCTCTGCTAAGCTGGATCATTTTAACCAGCATATGAACAGGTCAAAAGTAGTCAGTGTCCAAATAATGTTATGATTTATCGAATTTCATATTACTCACTACCCCTCTATTTTAGATAAATTGTTTGGAACTTCTCAATTCCACTAAATTTTTCACTTGTTGAAAAATACAATTTTTTCCTCTGAAATTATTTGTTGAAAAGCAAAATGGCATTAGTCACATGGGAATTCTACTGCTTATTCTGTCTCACTTTGAAAATAATTTATTTCTTCCCTCCATCCAGTTTTTTCATTGGTGATTGATCTGTGAGACAGAGAAATTATCTTTTTCTCCCATGAATGCAGCATAGTCAGTTCTTATAAAGTTTTAATGTTCAGTAATGTTATCAAAGCTGAAATCATTATTATTGAAGTGGTAGTACCCAGTACTGCATAATTTAACAGTATTAGATCTCTTTTTTTAAAAAAACTATTCATTCTCCAGTCATGAGTCAGGACAAGAGATTTTATTAAAAGAAAAGTATTAGGTGTAGCTTGGCATATTCTAGGAATTGTCATTTTTAAATAACAAGTCTGGCCTTTATATGGATCTGCAGAGTTGTTACTGTGGATGCAATTGTTTTGCTATATCTTTCAAGACCCTCAAAAGTGTTGATCTTATTAAGAATCAAATTAAATGCATTTAACTGTAATTTGTTTTTTGTAAACAAAACTTCTCCCTAACAGCCTTGGTGGCTCAGTGGTAGAATGCACCATGTTGGGATATGAAAATGTGGTTTATTTAAAAAAATGAAATCAATAAAAATTTGAGATTTCTATAATTTTACTCAAATATTAGAAAACTAAGGTGCTCCTGTTACATTTTAACTGAAATTCCCTTTTTATTATTTCTTTGCAAAGTTGTATTCCATTCTACCATCATAAAATTCCTAATTAAGTATAACCCTCCTCAAGGTTGATGGGGTTTCTGCTTTTCCTCAATAACATTATTTCCTAAAACCTAAGAATTACTTATCTCCACCTATTGGTTGCCATCTATTAGACTGTAGAAGATACAGAGAATGGCCTTGAAGGCCAGAAGAAAGAACCATTGCCGAGGTGAAAGTCAGATAAGAGGGCTTGCTGGAAATGATCATTTTTGCAATGGGATACTTAAAGCTCACCATTAATAGGTAGCAAATAATTTAAAATTGAGAAAAAAGGAAAAGCATATTAGGCCTCTAGATGAAGCAGTCACTGTTTCTCTAAGGGAAAAAATTGCCAATCAAATATTAAGACATTGCTGGCTCTTAATCATTACCAAGTGTACTGAGCTGATAAGGCTAATAGCAAGGAAAGGGGCAAATTACTTAAGCAAAAAGATTAAATTCTGTGCCAGCAGAAGACGAACACTCATTATCAAACTGGATAGAAGAGGAATTTAGAGACTAAAGTACAGACTCCTGAACTATATACTTTTGAGTCTTTCCTACATATATTACCAGCAGAGCATCAATTTACAGCATAACTTTATCTATGTCAATTCAGAAATAAGTCTTATTGACTTCAAAGGGGCTTACTACCAAGCAAGCCCTTGCCCTTGCTTAATATCCCTCACTCAGTTTGCTTTTACAGAAGTAATAAATGAAAGGCATATCCCCACTGAACTCTTAAGCTGCTCCTACTCTCTGCTCATGCCAATGTGACCTTAAACTAGCTAAAGAAAATCTTGTCCAAGCTAAATCATTCTGGCAACAACCAGCAATATATTAAGACCAGATTGCAGACTACCACATCCTCCCATTAGACAATTCCCCTGCTGCTGTGTTCTCCTGACTTCTTTTTCTGGGAAACCAGTAACTTTCCTTTCTGTTAGCAGTATTACCACAATTATATAATTTATACATGAACATAAAGATGTACTGGTACACACACACAATTAAAGCATTGGAATGCTCATATATGCAGCACAACACTGTTCTTTACAATTATGTAATTCGGTTCGCTTACATTTCTTCAACTCTATTTCTGGCAGGTTCCTCACCCTATTTCAAAATTAATTAAAACATGTTTTAGTAACCTGCATTTCATTAAAATAGAAATAGGGACCTTCATGGGGAGGCCAATGACATTAAAATAGCTGGTGTCGATCCATCAAAACTTAGCCTGTTTTCATATTTTTGCAGTGCATGTCTTACATAATAAAAGGAGTAGGATTCAATCATCTGGTTACACTGATCATTTTGATGTCACTGACATCCACCCATATCATGGACACTCTTGACAATGAATGATTAGCCATGAACAAAGAATTAAGCCATAAAAGCTATAGATATGTAATATGTATAAACATTTATTGAAATATGAAACAGAGGAACAAATGAAAGAATATATATAATAAAATGGCCAAAAAAGTTTTGTTCCAATATATCCATGGATCAGTGGGAAAATATGTGGCTGAATGGATAATTTCAAATTTATACTATGTTAAAAAGAATTTTTATAAATTTAGACCAGGCTGAGCTTGCGGAATGTTTAAATGCATTATCGTCTTGAGTCCCGTCATGCCCACGAGTGATCTAAATCCAGCCCACCTTAAATTTCATTGACTCTTCTCTACCACCTATTTGCTTTGACCATTAATAGTTTAGATTCGGATAGCATAACCTTGCAATAAACTTTTATATTCATTTGAACTGCCTGGACACTTGACAGATGCATCCTTAGTACATGTCACTGGAAAAACTATCCAGAATGTACAAAGGGTCTTCAAATTTAAGCTGGAAATATTTATTTTTTTATTTTTGTCAATTGCTTACAAGATAATAGGTATAAGTAAAAAATATAGTTATGAATATAAGGATACATATAAGAAAAATAAAAAAATAAAAGAAACAATAGGACAGGCACGGTAGGCACATTGGTGCGCTTATGCATGCTCTTAGGAAAGGGGTGAGGTCAATAGTAGACAGTCTAAGGTTAAAGTTTTTGGGGTTTGGGGAAGAAACCACAGAGTCAGGTAGAGTATTCCAGACATTGACCACTCTGTTGCTGAAGTCGTATTTCCTGCAATCAAGTTTGGTGTGATTAACCTTTAGTTTGTATCTATTGTATGCTCTTATGTTGTTATGATTGAAGCTGAAGTATTCATTGACAGGTAGGACATTGCAATGTATGATTTTATATACTATACTTAGATCAGACCAAAGGCGGCGTAATTCTAGATTTTCTAGGTCTAGAATTTTGAGTCTGGTGGCATAAGGTATTCTGTAACAAGAAGAGGAGTGAAGAACTCTTCTTGTGAATTATTTCTGGACTTTCTCAACTGTGTTAATATCAGATATGTAATGTGGGTTCTAGACTGATGAGCTGTATTCGATTATTTGTCTAGCAAATGTTTTGTATGCTCTAGTTATTAGTGTAATATTACCAGAGAAAAAGCTATGTAAGATTAGGTTAACAACTCTTAACACCTTTTTGGCTATGTAGTTACAGTGGACTCCAGTACTTAGATCATTAGAGATGAGTACTCCAAGATCCTTGACAGAGTTTGAATCATCAACAAGGTCTTGACTATTCAGCCTGTATTTTATTTTCTGATTTTTTTTGCCAATATGTAAGACAGAGAATTTATTTGTTGAGATTTGAAGTTGCCATTTGCTTGACCATTCTGATGCATAGTCAAGGTCTTTTTGAAGGGTAGTAGTATTGTCTGTGGTGTTGAATAGCTTTACATCATCAGCTAAAAGAACGCAGTTGCTCTTAATATGATCACAGAGGTCATTTATGTAGAGTATGAAAAGAGTTGGTCCTAGAACACTGCCTTGGGGGACACCACTGTTGACAGGTACAGAATTTGATAGAACGCTCCCAATTTACACCATTTGTTGTCTGTTTGACAGGAATGCTTCTATCCAGTTATGCAGGTGTCCAGAGATACCGTAAGATTTTAGTTTTAGGAGTTAGTTTGTCGTGTACCACTGAATGAAAGGCTTTACAGAAGTCTATGTAGATTGCGTCTATTGTTTTGCCCTGATCGAGTTGTGTATATTTTTGCAGTGTAAGAGTTGCAGATTACAGGATAGTTTTTTCCTGAAACCAAATTGTTTATTAGAGAGTAGGTTTGTTTGTTTTTAAGTGGAGGGTGATGGATTGGTTAATAATTGATTCCATGACTTTATAGGTGATGCAGCATAAAGAGATTGGTCTGTAATTTTCAACTAGGCTTCAATTTTTTGAAGAGGGGGAAGACTGTGGCTTGTGACCATAGTTTTGGCAAGGAGCTGGTCCTGAAAGATTTTTCAAAGATTATGCTTAGAGGTTTGGCTATGGCAGTGGATAGCTTTTTTAAGAAGTAGGCATATATTCCATCCGGTCCAATAGATAGAGATGGTTTGGATTGCGTAGTGCTTTTTCAATATTGTCTCCTTTAAAATTGATATTTATTAGATCACTGTAGTTGTCTGTGGTTCGACTAGGAAATACTGGGCATGATCCATTGCTGTTTACAAATACTGAGCCAAAGAATGTGTTAAAGAGGTTGGCTTTAATAATGTCGTCATTGCAGTCTTTATCATTAGGTCCTTTCAGGAGTGGGACAGACCTTGAGTCTTTTAGTTTGTTGTTTACAAAATTGTAGAAAGCACGGGTGGAATTGGTGCGTAGAAGGTTTTTTTCTTGTTTAATGTGATAATTGGTGCATTCAGTCTTTATCTGGTGGCATAAATTTTTGTATCGGCTTTTGAAGTTGGCAACGTGACCAGATTTGTTTTTCCGCAAAGTGATTTCTTTTTAGATTGAAGCTTCCTTATTGTTATGGGTGATTTGTTTTTTCTGGTTTTGGGAGTTGTTATTGGTACATATAGTTTGATGACTCTTTTGAGTTCAAGTAAAAATATCTTGTAATGGTCTTTTACAGTATTGCATCCAGTTAATAGAAATTTTCAATCAAAGGATGAGAGATCGTTGTTTATCAGATCATAGTTGCCTTTTTTGAAGTTCTAATTGGGGATTCTGTCATTGTGATGATTTTTGTGTGGACATATGTTGAGACAAAAGTCAATCATGTTGTGGTCACTGTTGGAATAGGGTTCTTTAATTTGTATTCCATAAATTGAATTCAAACTATTGCAGAAGATGAGACCGAGACAGTTGTTAAGTCTAGTATTGTTGGTTACTAGTTGTTCCAGTCCCAGATTTGTTACTGCATTGTAGAAGGTTGCATGTGTGGGTTCAGTTGCATGTAAGGGTCCAGTTAATATGAGGTAGATTGAAGTCACCAAGAAAGATATATAAGAAAGAAATATAATCAAGAAGAAAGGATGTTTTATCATGCTTGGTGGATGTGTAAAAAAGCCTGAAACTTTTGAACTCTAATGCAATGTAAAAGATTTTAAAAACTCATATACAATTGAAACCAGAGACTTTTCCTTTGGGACTGATGGATAAGCAACTAGAAAAAAAATAGGAAATGTTTTTATGTAGGACAACTGCAGCAAAGCTATTATATGCCCAATGGTGGAAAGATTCAAGTTCACCTACAATGAAGGAATGGAGAGCAAAGATAATCAGATGGCCAGATTGACTGCTTTAATTAAAGACAGGACATCATCTAAGATTAATGATGATTGGAAACCTCTTACTGATTTTTTTGAGAGAAACAGAAAAAAATGTTATGCTATATGGTTTTGAGGATTAGAATGAAAATAATTGTTTATAGAAAAATGTAAACAATGCTTTTACAATATAGTAAGAGTCTATGGAGATTCTCAGTCATCCCAGTCATGGTTGCCCCAAAGATGTTTTTTCAAGAGGCAAGTGGACTTTCTAGTTTTTGTCTGAAGACATTTCTCTTCTCATTCAAGAAGCCTCAGCTTCAGCTTCCACTCTGACTTGATGGTGGGCTGAAGAGGTTTCTTGGGTGAGAAGCAAAACATCTTCAAAGAAAAATCAGAAGGTCCAGTTGCCTCTTAAAAAATCACCTTTGGGATAATAGAGTAAGAGGTTACTTTATATTGAGGAAAGGAAAAAAGAAAACCTTGCCCTTTAAGGAATAGGCAAAGTTCTTTCCTTTTGTGGATTCAAATTTCCTGGCTGAGAGAAATATAAAATGAGCTGGTCAGCTGCATTGAAAGTCAGAATCAGTTTATTAATAGGAAGGCAGGTAAGAAATCTCACAGCATTCCTAGGATGAATCTAATCTTGTGAGTAGAGAAACCCTTTTTTTATACCCTTCAGATACTTTGATTTTGTAAGTGTGAACCCTTGTAGTCTTTGATTTGTGTGTGTGCGATGAGTTCCTGTCTCTTGACATTGGGATCTCTTCCTGCGATCTTGGTAATTGTTTTTTATTAGCTGTTTGTTCACTTTGTAGCTGCTTGTTGCATTAGGTTGCAATATCCTGAGTTTCCTGTTATGCCTTTTGGTTTGCTTTTCACAAGTCTTTATAGCTTGCCATCTATTTGATTTCTATGGGAAAGGATCTTAGCTAGTTTGTAGGGTTTTTTCTCTGTATCTCATGCCTGTAATTTTATCCTTCCTTTGTTGTGAAAAGTAAGATGGCTCCAGCTATTTTAATAGCCCTACTTGAAAAAGGGTGGGGGCTGTTTCCCTAGAAGAGGGGGGAATCATAACTTCCAACAATATTTATACTGTTATGAAATAAAATTGGAATCAATTTTAGTCAGCCTTCCTATGTATAATAACTTAAGTTGCAGTTATAACATGCAATGGGGGGGGTGTTTTAAAAACAATATTTAAGGGTATTAACAGCAAAGTCTGTCCTGGTAAAGAAGGCACAGAATACACAGATTGAAACTCAATCAACTCTGCTGCATGTCAAAATTAATATTAGAGATTCTGGTAGCAAAAAAATTGAAACCTTTGACCACAGTGAGATTTTCACCTGTCTTTCAATGTAAAATTAATATTTACATCTTCCCTCCCTGCATGCTGAGCTCCTAAAGAAAATTTACCCAACTCTAGTATAGCTTAGAATACACTGTTAATATAAATGTTAAGTGTTCAATTATAACTAGTTAACTAGAGATTCTCCTGATGGCTTTGATTTCATCTCCTGTAATTTTTGCACTGGGCATGCTGGCTGGTGTTGATGGGAAAGGAAGTTTAAAACATAATCAACATACCTTCTTAACAAACCTACCATGCCAAGAAAAAAATCCAATGCCAAACCACAACCTAAAGAGAAAGTAATCCCCACCAATGAACCACAAGACTCCTGCACATGCCTTAAATGCTTTAAAACTCTAAAGGATAATGAAAATTCCATCAAATGTTCTCTATGTAACAAATATGCTCATCATGACTTCTTGGGATTACTTGAGCAAATGATTCAATACCTAGAATCATCCAATGAATTTCCATATCTCTGCAAATCATGCAGACCCAAACTGGATTTGTTTTGAAAGAGTTGATACCATAGAAACATGAATAACATCCCTTGACACCATAGTAGCATCCCTGGATGCTTTAAAAGAAAAATTATCCAACTTTGAAAAGAAAGACACAACACAAAAACCTGAACATGCAGTAGCTACAAACCACATCTCTACCCAACAACCACAACCCAATCCACAACCCAATCCACAAAAAAACACAAATCAGTCAAATAATGATATCCCAATCCTCCTCAGAGAAGCTGTTGAGTACGAATGGAAACATCCAAACACCATCTTATTTGGTCTAGAGGACTTCAGTGGCAATGATGACATCACAACTGTCCAAAACATCATCAGTGATTATCAAACATCCACCATCTCACCTGACGAAATACTTGACATTTCCCGCATTGGCCGAGAGCTCAAAAACAGAGATGGCTCTGTGGCCCCACGCTTCTGCAGGGTCATTTGCAAAAATGAATCAAGCAAACATAAATTCATTTATACTATAAATTCACTTGCCAAAAGCAACACCAACCATAAGAACCTCCATTCTTGCTCTGACCTAACCATACAGCAATGTGCCTGCTCCTGTGTACTCTGCACAGAATTCAAAAAATGTCTAGACAATGGAGAGAAGGACCTGTACACTGACTACCGTGCTGATTGTATCAAAAGTAAGTCACACAACCCGCAACTCAGCTTTAAACTTCAACCACAACCCTACTTCAACCAATCCACCATCACCCAAGACTAGGCACGCATGCCCCTAACAACCTCAATTCCAACTACAGCTGGCCTTAAATGCAAGCTACTCAATGCAAGAAGCCTTGTGAATAAAATACCTGAATATCCTCTTACTATATATGGCTAAATTCAACATCATATCTGTCTGTGAAACATGGCTCAATGCACCTCTCCCTGATTCCATTACCACAGTAAGAGAATATCATGTTTACCAATCAGATCATGAAATTCGTAGAGGAGGCGGTGTTGCTAACTTCTATTAAAAGTCCTTACATCTAAAAAAGCATCTAAGTTACGGACTTCTGGTTTGAGCTTCTTCGGCGACAGACCAAAGCCTCATCTCTGCGAGGCTTCGATCCATGCTTGCTGCTGGAGCACCCTGAGCCAGCTGGTTTCGGGGCTAAGCCACCCCATAGAGGTGGTGAAGAAGGGAGAGACTGCCTGAAGGGTTGAGGAGAGCTGCATCTCTCCTCCCCAGCTGGCCATTACTCCCTTTCCCGAAGGCAGTTGAAGTGGTGGTCAGAAATGGCCACCACAAAGAAAAACTCAACCAGAAAAGAATGTGCAGGAGGAAGATAAGAAGAGGAAGTTTTGGCTGACCGGGTCAAACAGCAAAAGCAACAAATAAGGTACCCTTGAAATGAAACTATTTAAAAAAAAACAATAACATTGTTCCCTAAGAAGATTTTTAAGCTGTGAAGGAGAGAGAAAAGGGAAAAGATTTGGGTTTTTTTTCTCCTTTTCCTACACTGACAGCTAAGAGACTTAAGCAAGAAATTGGAAAAAAATCCATTTTGACATTAATAGGCATTTAATGCTTAAAATAAAAAGTCAAAGGGTTAATAAAAATTTCTGGATAATCAAAAGCTTTTGAAAACAGGAAAGGAGAAAAAAGAATAAAAGGGCAGGATCTGGAAAGGAGGAGACTGCCTGGAATTCAAAAGAACTTACAGCAAAATCTCAACAAGACTTCCAAAAGATACATTTTAACTGAAATATTGCACAAAAACCCCAGGAAGAGAAAGTGGGAAAAGAAATAAGAAGAAATAACTTATGACTATTTGGATTACTTAATGATTTCTGGATTTTTGGATATTGTTTTGAAATGACTAAAATCAATCAAGTGGTTGTTTAAAACTGTTTAAAATGGTTCCACTTTTAGAAGAACTGAAAATGGAACTTAAAAAGTACAAAGAAGATGCACAAGAAGGGAGAGGTTCTTTTGGCTTCGTATTTCAGTTTTTAGAAATGGAGATTTGGAATTATGAGAAACAACAAGAAATGCCTGCAGAACAAGAAGATTGAAAGAAGAAGACATCTTTAATGAACAAGTAATCTTAGGTGGTGGGGGGGGAAGGAAAGGGGGGAAAGAGAATGGAAAGTTTAAGATTGGGAAAAACAACTCCCCAAAAAATAAAGTGAAAAATAAGTATAAAATCAGAAAGCAACAGAAGAGGAAAATGCAGAAGAGAATTAGAACTAGAGAGACAAGAGGGTAAAAAGGGGAGGGAGAAGATGAGAGGGAAGAAAGAAAGAAAAAGATGTTATAAAGGACAGAAACAAAATATAGAGAAACAGGGCCTATAATGGGTGAAAATTCAATGGAAAAAGGGATCCTGCAAAGGTACATAAGATAGTATTGTTATATTAGAAACAGAAATAATTTTAGAAAATATGAAACAATCTATGATTAAAATGTTTGATAAAATAGCTATCATAATTCAGTGGAATGCTTGTCAATAAACAAATGTAAAAAAATGAATATTTAATGTTTTACAAAACATATGTGAAGAGAAATAAGGGAAAAATTAATTATGGAGATTATATGTGTCTTTAAGGAAGTATGATATTTAATTGAAAAGAAGTGTTAAAGATGTTAAGATTTTAATGATTATTAATGATAGAACTGAATTGGAATGGAATGAGGGTTTATAATTACATATATTTATAATCTTTTTTAAAAAGAATATAGTGTATATTATAAGAATGTACCAAGCAGAATTCGACTGGAAGTTATGTATTATGTATTATATTGAAGGTCTTAACCTTAAGGTATATATTGAAGTTTAAATAAAAGTTGAATGGATGTAATTAAAAGATATAAAGGTGTCATACTCCAATTAGTAACTACAGGAGAAAATTTGTTTAATGAGAAAAGATAATATGAAATTGAAACAGAACAGACAAAAGTATCAATATAATGATTTGAATTGAGATGCGATAATCAAAATAAAATTGAGAAAATTAAAAGAGGGGAAAAACTATATAGAAAATGTAGAATAGTATAAGATATGGAATAGAACACAAAAAGAAACTTGAAATTGAGTTTTGTGTCTGTATAAAGAAATTCAACCTGGGACCATGCTATTTTCAAAAAAGATGTTTTACTTGTATTTTGTATGTGTAAAAACCCAAATAAAACTTTATTAAAAAAAACAAACATCCAAGTTACCCAGGAGCTTGCTCTTCCTGAGACCATCATCTGTGAACTATCCTTAAATATCACATTTCGATTCTTACTATGTTACAGAGCACCTGATTATGACATCGAACCTGTAAACATGCTAAATACACTACTAACATGGGGAACATCCAGCCCACACGCTTTTATCTTTCTTGGTGACTTCAATCTACCTCATATTAACTGGATCCTAAACGAAGGTACAACTGAACCCATACATGCAACCATCTACAATGGTGTAACAAATCTGGGACTGGAACAACTAGTAACCAACAACACTAGACTAAACAACTGCCTCGATCTCATCTTCTGCAATAGTTTGAATTTAATTTATGGAATACAAACTAAAGAACCCTTTTCCAACTGTGACCACAATATGATTGACTTTTGTCTCAACAAACATCCACACAAAAATCATCACAATGACAGAATCCCCAATTAGAACTTCAAAAAAGGCAACTATGATCTTATAGACGATATCTCATCCCTTGATTGGCGATCTCTATTCACTGGATGCAATACTGTTGAAGACCATTACAACATATTTTTACTTGAAGTCAAAAGAGTCATCAAACTATATGTACCAATAACAATTCCCCCCTCAAAAAAAACAGATTACCCATAACAATAAGGAAACTTCAATCCAAAAAAAGATCACTCTGGCGGAAAAACAAATCTGATCACATTACCAACTTCAAAAGCCAATACAAAAATTTATGCCACCAGATAAAAACTGAATGAACCAATTATCACATTAAACGATAGGAAAACCTTCTACGCACCAATTCCACCCGCGCTTTTTACAATTTTGTAAACAACAAACTAAAAGACTCAAGGTCCATCCCACTCCTGAAACGACCTAATGGCAAAGACTGCAATGACGACACCATCAAAGCCAACCTCTTTAACACATCCTTTGGCTCAGTATTTGTAAACAGCAATGGATCAAGCCCACTACTTCCTAGATGAACCACAGACAACTACAATGATCTAATACATATCGATTTTACAGAAGACATTGTTGAAAAAGCACTGCACAATCTAAAACCATCCCTATCTATTGGACCGGACAGAATATGTGCATACTTCATTAAAAAGCTATCCACTGCCATAGCCAAACCTCTAAGCAAAATCTTTGAAAAATCTTTCAGGACCAGCTCCTTGCCAAAACTATGGTCACAAGCCACAGTCTTCCCCCTCTTCAAAAAGGGAGACCCCAGCCTAGTTGAAAATTACAGACGAAGCTCCTTATGCTGCATCACCTATAAAGTAATGGAATCAATTATTAACCAATCCATTATCCTCCACTTAGAGACAAAAAACCTACTCTCTAATAAACATTTTGGTTTCAGGAAAAAACTATTCTGTAATCTGCAACTCTTACACTGCAAAAACATATGGACTACACAACTCGATCAGGGCTAAACAATAGACGCAATCTACATAGACTTCTTTAAAGCCTTTCATTCAGTGGTACATGACAAGCTACTCCTAAAACTAAAATCTTACGGTATCTCTGGACACCTGCATAACTGGATAGAAGCATTCCTGTCAAACTGACAACAAATGGTCAAAATTGGGAGTGTCCTAACAAATTCTGTACCTGTCAATCATGATGTCCCCCAAGGCAATGTTCTAGGACCAACTCTCTTCATACTGTACATAAATGTCCTCTGTGATCATGTTAAGAGCAACTGCGTTCTTTTCGCTGATGATGTAAAGCTATTCAACACCACAGACAATACTGCTACCCTTCAAAAAGACCTTGACTATGTATCAGAATGGTCAAACAAATGGCAACTTCAAATCTCAACAAATAAATGCTCTGTCTTACATATTGGCAAAAAAAATCAGAAAATAAAATACAGGCTGAATAGTCAAGACCTTGCTGATGATTCAAATTCTGTCAAGATCTTGGAGTACTCATCTCTAATGATCTAAGTGCTGGAGCCCACTGTAACTACATAGGCAAAAAGGCATTAAGAGTTAACCTAATCCTATGTAGCTTTTTCTCTGGTAATATCACACTACTAACTAGAGCATACAAAACATTTGCTAGACCAATACCCAAATACAGCTCATCAGTCTGGAACCCACATTACGTATCTGATATTAACACAGTTGAGAAAGTCCAGAAATATTTCACAAGAAGAGTTCTCCACTCCTCTACTCGTTGTAGAATACCTTATGCCACCAGGCTTGAAATTCTAGACCTAGAAAACCTTGAATTATGCTGTCTTCAGTCCTATCTAAGTATGGTATATAAAATCATACATTGCAATGACTTACCTGTCAATGAATACTTCAGCTTCAACCATAACAACACAAGAGCACACAGTAGATACAAACTCAAGGTTAACTGCACTAAACTTGATTGCAGAAAACAGAGTGGTGAATGTTGGAAATACTCTACCTGACTTTGTGGTTTCTTCCCCAAACCCCAAAACTTTAACCTTAGACTGTCTACTACCCTCCCTTTCCTAAGAGGTCTGTAGGTGACGTGCATAAGTGCACCAACGTGCCTACAGTCCCTGTCCTATTGTTCCTTTTATTTTTCTTGTATGTACCCATTTCATGTATTCATAACTACGTATATACTTATACCTATTATCTTGTAAGCGATCGACAAATCAAAATAAATAAATAAAAAATAAAAATAAATAAAACATCTGAACAGCTGTAACTTGCTAAATTCTGAATTAAGGTAATGTCTACTTTGGCCATCCATGTGCATGGAGCAAGAGTGAATTAGGAAAGACATTGAACATGACAAGGCAAATATCATTATTATGTTTATATGCTTCTAGTGTGCAGACACATTTTGAGGACTTGTATATTGTATAATTACCTTGTTAATAGAGCTGGAACATGTTGCAAAAAGAGAAAACAAGCTGCTAATTTCTTTACAGTAGAAAGACATTTTGAGGCATTATGCTTGAAAAAAAAAATGTTGGAAGAACCAACTCACAAAAAATTATTCAATTTTGTAACCCTCTGATACAATAACATTTAGAACCACAAGCTCAATTTGACCATCAAGAGACCTTAATACAGCAAGAAATTCTGTATATAATATGGAATAAATTTATATTAATTAAAGATGTAGTGGGTTCCAAAATAGAGCCAACTAAAGCCAAAAAATCAAAGTGTGTTTTGTTTTTCAGTTGTCCCTAGTTCTTCATGATCTGATGAACATCATTTTTGCCATGTCTGTTTATCAATAATTGTTTATTTGAGTTCTTACAAGCCAATGTGTCAACAATGTGTCAACAATGCTTGTTTCATCAATGATAAGTATCCAGCTAGGTTATCTTTTAATAGCCATTTTTTCAACAACCTTAAGTTTTTCAGAGCATCGGTCTTCTCCAATGAGTCTTGATTTCACATTATATGGCCCAAATTTTTAAGTTTAGTTTCCATTATTCAGTGGTAGTGAAGAGTCCAGTTTTACATATTAGGATTGAATCATTTGTTCTTCTAGTGTCAACTATTTTCTCTAGCATTATAGTTCAAATTCTTCATTCTAAGTTTCTGCTGGTCCAGCTTTCACATCTAACTCAGAAAATCATGGCCTTCATAACATTGTGTAATATCTTGTACACAAAGCATTTTAAAGATACTATACTATGGTATAAATATACTATGTATTTAAAATGCTTTGTGTACATTCTTGCAGTTTTTGTCCCAAGTATCAGACAATGGTTCTACTGAACATGACTATGAATTTTGAGCTTAAAAAAATAGTCTCTTATTTCTTCAACATCTTTGTGGGTTTGTATTTGCCTTGGATTTGCCTATTAACTTAAACTTGTTTTCTCTAATATTAAGGATCAGGACATCTTTTTCACCCTTTTCTTTCATCATGACCAAGAAATTCTTTAAGTCCTCTTTGCTTTTAGTCATTGACATGATTGTTCACGTTTCTGAAGTTATTGAAGTTTCTTCCAAATTAAATTAATTGCTATTTCTTCTAATCCAGAATTTCTCATGACCAATTCTGCATATACAGTAGGTAAAATAAATAAGGAAATAAGTACAATTTTGGCACTGTGCATTCCCACAGATTCAAACAGTTTTGAACCATTTAGTTGCACCATATTCTATTCTATTGCTTTTGGACAACATGCATATTCTTTAAGAGGAAAAATTATTTCTTTATGTTTCCTTGTGTTCTTTTTCCCACTAGAATCAGAGTGAGAAGCAGTCACTTAAGCTATCAACAACAACCAACCTGTTCAGTTAAGAAATCCAAAATAAAGCATTCCCAAAAGTTGGTTTTTGACCTCTTTTATATTATATCCAAAGAAGGACAATCTACTACTTTTCTGGGTAATTGGTTCCACTATGAAGATCTTCTTGCTATTACTATTAGGAATTATTTTCTATTATTCAGTAAGAATTTGCCTTTCTTTAACTTCAAGCTATTATTTTATGTTTTGTATTCTGAAAAGACAGAAAACAGGTCTCAAATTTCTTTTATATGATATTATTTCAGATATTTAGTACTGTCAGCCTTTGCATCTTTCGGCTGCCATAAGTAACGGGGGGAGGAGGGAGGAAAAGTATGGGAAGAGAGCTGGAGGTGATACAAACTAGTATTGTATAAACTGAGGAGGGGGGAGATTACATTCTTGCTTAGGTTTCTATTTCTTGCTTAGCTTTTTCTTCTCTGCGCAGCTGCAAAACTTTATCAAAGTATGCCAAGGTCAACGGACAGAAACTTCATCACCACCTGAAGATGTCCACATGATGATATTCACAACTTTTAATTGGAAGAACCATTTGAACTATTGGGGGTGGGAACATTTCCATCACTTTGTATATGTGATTTACGCGCCTATTTCCTCAGATTCAGAATCCTCTTGTTGCTACCACTTCATTTCCAGTAAAAGACATCTTTTCTCTAATTAAAAGAGTTTAATATTTCTTTCTTGGATTTTGAATGTAGCACTAGCTGACAAGTACTATCATATTCCCTTTAGGCATCTTTTCTCAAGTTGAAACGTAGTTTGTTCAGTCATAACCAATTCTTTCTGAACCTGCTCCAAATTTTCTAAACTATTCTTATGGTGTAGTGCTTACAGCTGGATGTAGTACTTATGAAGGTTCTGAATAAGGTAGCATAGAGGTAAATGATTACTAGCAAATTATGCTTCTGTTGATGCAGGCTTTTTATAATATGTTGCTGTAGCATAGTATTTTTTCCGTGTAAAGTTTGTACTTGGAGACTCATCTAATTTATTGAGATCATTTTTAAAGTTTATTATTATACAATATTATTCATTCAAAGTTTATTCATTATACAATATCTTATGTATCATCTAGAAGTCTTACTTGCTGGCCAGGAATAACTGGAAATAATTACCTAATGTTACAAGGAGTATTTTAATTGTATCCCACACTTCATCAAAAATACCACCGTGAAATTAATTGTCCCTCATATTTTCCTTCTTGAAAGGATATTACAAATCTAGTTCTTAATCTTGAGGCATAGCTCCTACACATGGAATAACAATTAATTATCTACTTTGATAAATCCAGCCAGAAAGTAGAACTAATTAGATCGAACATGCTGATTGGAGTTTATTGAGAGTGGTTGTCCAATTGGGGAAGGCACTGGAATGATTTTTTTTAAAAAAATAATGAGCTCTTTCAGTGTCTAGTCATCATTTTACTCATAATCTCAAACAGCTCTTCTCTCCCATAAATATTTACATCAGCTATGATCATCTGAATGTTAACCTCGTTACATTGTCCATCCCGCTGTCTGTCAAGGAGGTTATGTTACAAACCCCATTAATTTTTTAAACATGATTGGTAGGGTCCAGAAAGAAAACATTGAGAATATCCCACCTTTGGAATATTTTCCCAAGATGTGAATCAGGCCTTCAAAATCCTGTCCTAAAGGTTTGGGTCTGCTGAATTGCCTGAAGCTCTTGGAAAAGCACTCAATCTTGAGGCTGGTCAGCACCCTTCAAGATCCTCTTCCCACCTTTTTAATTTTCATTATTTTATTCCTGTTTTCCTTCTATTGGCATATAATACATATGGGTTTTGGGTTTTATATTTTAATTATACGTCACAGTCCTTCTATGAGTGAGGTGGGCAGTTTCAAAATTTGATATACTGTGTATATAAAAAAACAAATAAGAGAAATAAGTGAAATGGAGCACTTTATTGATCTGTCAAATCTTTTCAAATGCTCTTTATTAGTCGTTTCATCTTCAAGTACATGCATTCATTTTATTCTAGAGTAAAACAAGATTCATGGCAGGAAGTGGTTAATCTATTTCAGATTCTTTTCCACAATTCCCCCCCCACCCCAAGGGCTACAGGAAGCAGGACCTCATTGTGCAACTTAACAGGGCTGTAAATTCTGAGTTTTTCTCATTGCTTCCATATTTTAGGAAGCGGAAATTAAGCATCCTCTAAATGTTGAAATAGCCCTCAAATCACTTTTGTTTGCTATTGAATTTCAGCAGGCCTGTAGCATCTGATGCAGTCAGGTAATGGACTGAGTGAACTCCTAGATCGTATATGACTAAGACATGCTGGACACTGATCAATCAGCAGCATTATTTCTGGAGTGACCTTTCAAAGCTCAATAGTGTTTTGTCATATTTATCAAGGACAACTCTTTGTACTCTCACAATCTTCATAATGCCATAAAGCAAGATAAATGATGTTTCCCTCCCTGTAGAAAGCTCAGTTATATAACTACACATGCAGTGCACAGTTAGTCAAGCTGTTAGATTTGTATTCACGGGCAGCCTAGTAAGGGTGACAAGCCAGATTAACTTTGAACCAAAAGTTTAGGAGTCCTAAATCTGTAGCAATCATAACATTTTTCAATTCCATTATTTCAGCCATGGATATGCCTGGAAAAGTCTGATAATCTACATCTTCTTTAAATGAAATTGATACCTTGCTCAATGCCACTGAGGAGTGTAGAAGTAATGACTAATAACACATTAAAAATCTTGACTTCTGACTTCATGGGACCAATTAATGCAAGTAAAAAAGAACAAATAAAGTATATTTGTGTCTAAGGTGATATATTTTATAACGAAGTGCATTATGGCCTTATTGCCTAGATAACTCACAAACAGAAGCAACAATTCTGCAAGTATTATATTTGTGAGAACTAAGCATGTGTTGGTATAAAAAAGTGCACAAAAGCCACAGCTTTATCATTCTTCCATATAATTGCCTCTTAAGACAAGCACCATGGCCTAAAGGGTTTTATTGCTAAAAACAGCAAAATTCACTTAGCAGCTTTGCTGTGATCAAGAAATGTCCCTATTGAGGGTGCCTATATTTATGAGGAAATTTTGCTCAGCTCTAACTTGCAGGATCTTAGAAAGCTACACAGCAGTGGTAGGATTCAAATTTTTTTACTACCGGTTCTGTGGGCATGGCTTGGTGGGCATGGCAGCAGAAGGATACTGTAAAATCTCCAGTCAGAGGTGGCATTTGCCGGTTCTCCAAACTATTCAAAATTTCCGCAACTGGTTCTCAAGAACTGGTCAGAACCTGCTAAATACCACCTCTGCTACACAGGCCTTATTTTGCCAAATGTCAGGATAGTGATCAAGTGCCCAGGCAATAGGTTATTTTGGGTCCAGAGACAATAAGCACACTAATAAACAAAGGAATTTTCAGCTTTATTACTAATTCAAGCAAATAGATTTTTAAAAACATAACATTAAAAAGCATGTGTATCAAGCAAGATGATACCCAAATCTCTTACCAGTTGTCAGTCTCTCCTTAATAATGACAGCAGAGACAGTGGTGGGATTCAACAAATTTTACTACTGGTTCTGTGGGTGTGGCTTGGTGGGTGTGGCAGGGGAAGGATACTGTAAAATCACCATTCCCTCCCCAATCCTGGGGGAAGGGTACTGCAAAATCCCATTGCCTCCCCATTCTACTAACTTGCTTTCCAACTCCATTCTAATGTGCAGGGCAACAAAAGAAGACCCAGCCAATCAGCTGGGACTTGGGAGGCAGAGAATAGATAGGGGTGGGGTCAGTCAGAGGTGGCATTTGCTGGTTCTCCAAACTACTCAAAATTTCTGCTATTGGTCCTCCAGAACTGGTCAGTACCTGCTGAATACCACCTCTGAGCAGAGAACCCAAGGATTGCCAGTTTCCACAGTTCTCAGTGCTAGGTTCTCCCAACAAATCACAACTGCAAGGTTTTTATCAAAACCTAGGGCCATGACATCATGGTTCAGCTATGTTCAGGAAACTACAAGACTTGCCTGATCTTGACTGAATGAGGACTGAAAGTCTATGTGAAGATTCTTCCCCCTTCTCCTTTATTCAACAAGCAAGAATGAAAATCAAGCTGGTTAGCTCAGAATGAGCACTAAATTTCTAGACTTTTCTTAACACAAATGAGAAATCAAAATATATCACTAAACTCCTCGAAATAACAATGGCTTTACACATTACCATTACAGACTGTGGACCTGTGGCAATAGTGAGACACAGGACTTCCTTCTGGACTTACTTCCACCACTCTTAAACCATATGTGTAAGTCTTAGGTCAATAATAAAACAGAATCTCTATTAATATATTTGCTCAATAAGTCATAATTCTCAAATCCAAATACATTGCCCAGTGGGCTTCAACTGTCTGCCTTTTAACTTTCCCTTTTCTGCTATTTCCTTCTAACTTTTTATTCCTGCTTTTCCACTGTCCCCAGAACAAAATCAATTAATTAACAATTAATTCACCAAGAAGCTCATTGTTTTCTAACTCAAACTAGGTTAAATCACCAGGAAAACTCAAGCAATACAGTACATCTCTGCTAACAGTAGGTGTCTGCTTTTCCTGCAACCCAGTAGATTGCTGTAGAATTGGTGCAGGCCATGAAAACTTAAAATAATTAACTTCCAGGACACAGAAAAAAATAAGAGCTGGGTTGCCCATCCTGTGAGATCTGCAGGTTCCAGGTTAAAATTTAATCAGATTCTAAAATCTTATGTGGCAAGTAGGTGAAATGAAATGAAAAGAACCTAATTTGGAAAATAGGCAGGAGTAAGGTTAAAAATCTATAAATGTCCAATTGTAGAGTGGCAAAAAAGAGAAAGGAAGGAAAAACATTTGGAATCAGCAGGAAGGGGAAAGTTCCCCTTGCCTGCAAAAAAAAATACTCAAGAGGAAGAGGAAAAGAAAGTGGAACTATAGAGAAACTAAAAGAATTTTCTCCCTGCAGCATTCTGATCTTCTGGGATTTTACTACCTACATCTACAAGAGCAACAACAGGCTTAGGAATACTAGGAATTCAGGTTGGCGACATACTTTGAATTTGTGGCACATTTTGAAAGATCGTGAAGCATATTGAAGCCACTTGATTCAATTTGCTGCTTAAAAGCTGGTCCCTGCTTCAGTGTGTGAATCCACTTCAGTTGAAATTTTATTGATGTATCAATTTGGCTTATATTCAGGGGTGGGATTCAAAATTTTTAACAACCAGTTCTGTGAGCATGGCTTAGTTGGTGGGCGTGGCTTGGTGGTCATGTGACTGGGTGGATGGGGCTTGGTGGTCAGGTTATTGGCTGGGTGTGGCCAACTCAACATCACTCACATCGAGGCATGCATCTCCTCGCCTGGCCTCTCATGACTGTGGGGATGCTGCAACAGTCATAAGTCACTTTTTAAAGTGCCATTGTAACTTTGAATGGTAACTCCACACAAGCAAAGTACCAGCAAAGGAGGGAAAAAAAAAACTCCAGAGAAGTTCCAGAGACAGGAAGTCTAGTCCTGCCAAGAATGTAATAAGGGTTAATGGAGAGGCAGTTTCTGTAAGCAACACCAGAATGTTTCCTTCCTGCTTTTCTTACAGGATTAGGCCAGTAATTTCTTCTAACAACCGGTTCTCTGAACTGCTTAGAATGTTAACAACCGGTTCTAGTGAATAGGTTCAAACTGGTAGAATCCCACCCCTACTAAAATTGATTGACTTTGTTGCAACTCAATTTTCAATATCATTTCCATGATTATTAATAGTTTTATTAGCAAAAAAGTAGAGAATCTTAAAGGATTCGTATCTGCACATCTGAAAATCAAACTAATAAAAAGAGTGAAACTGTTTACATTTCCTGAAGGTAAGAGATAATTAGATGAAGAATATCTCCACTACCACCAAAAAAAAGATACTACAGAAGCTGAGCATACTTAAATTTTTGAATACAAAGAAGAATCTCCTTTTCTTACCGTAATAAGTAATATTGAGTAATATTCAGATTTGAAATAGGGAACACACTTTGGGTCCAGTGTGCATGCCTTCACTATCCTCCAGTGACATCTTCACAAAGTAACGTTTCCATTGTCTTACACTCGGTGGCACAGTGGTTAGAATGCTGTACTGCAGGCTGCTTCTGCTGACTATCGGCTGCCTGCAATTTGGCAGTTCAAATCCCACCAGGCTCAAGGTTGATTCAGCCTGCCATCCTTCCAAGGTGGGTGAAATGAGGACCCAGATTGTTGTGGGCAATATGCTGACTCTGTAAAACCACTTAGAGATGGCTGTAAAACACTATAAAGTGGTATATAAGTCTAAGGACTATTGCTACTACTAGTGCTACATAATAACCATGCTGTATCTGCACATGTGATTTCCTGTGAAAATGCAAGAAAGGTGTCACTGAAAAATAGGTAAGTGTACCACATATTTCCCACTACAGTTCTAAACACTTGCATATTCCTAATAATCGCTAAAGATTGATAATCATTACACACTGAGCAATAAAACAACTGCCAAATAACATCCTTTAACAACCCATTGAAACAACTAACACCCATTTAGAACAAACTTGGCAACTTTAAGACTCTTAGAATTCAACTCCCATGTCTGGCTGGGGAATTCTGGGGGTTGAAATTCACAAATCTTCAATTCTGAGAGTTGGTCCACCAGTCACAAGTATGGAGACTCCTGATTTAGAAAGTGATGGGTTCCATGAGTCATGTGTGGTTACAGTAGCAGGTTTTTCTCTTTTCTTCCCCTTCCTGTTTTTGCTTTTATTTTTGCTTTAGCTATATGTATTGTTTGACTGGTGTGTGATAAGCTGCCCAGAATTTGGTTTTAAGATGGAACGATATACATATGTATAAATAAATACACAAATAATCAATAAAAAAGCATAAGGCCACCCACTTACCACTGGATTATGTATGAAACCTTTTTTTCCCCTGAAGACATGTCTTCAGTCCTTTCTTGAAGGCCAGGTACATCACTGGGAAAGTATTTCCCCAGTTTGTTTCTCTCAAGCCACCAGCCCGAAGCCTTTCAAAATACACTCGCTGGTTTGTATGTCCATCTGATAAGCTTCCCATCAACAAAGAAGAATTTGGTGCAGAAAATTAACAGAAGGATTAAAATGATTCAGAATAATGTTATATGAAGCTTTGTCCAATCAACTAATATTGGACCACTAAACAAATATCTGAGTGGGCATACAGGTTGCTCAGTTCCAACAATTATAAGAAGTTCAGCCTCATGAATTGTTGTCCAATTGTGCAGTGTCCACAGAAGATAAATAGCTAAAAAGGGAGTGCAGATAGGGTACTGGAGTCCCTCTTTGAAAGAGATGGATGGTTCATAAATGTGAAAAATAAATTTTAAAAAATTAATACTTTTTAATGATTTTTCTGATGTAAGAAGTCCTTTTAGTGCAATTTATGATGTAAGAATTCCTTTTAGTGCAATTATCCAGTCCAACTTCAGCAGGCTTTAGATATATTTGGTGAAACAGACTTCAATTCCCAGAAACTGAATCACTTCAATACAATGATTTAAAAATAAATAAATAAGATTTAGGTGAAAATGCTTACCATTTATTCAATAATTGTTGATGGGTCAGTTTTAATAAAGATGCACCCCAAAGGAAAAAAGTAGTCAGAATTTGCTCATTGTTAAGGCTCTTGTTAGGTTAAGATATGTGACTAGTTTGTGATTTAGGATGTCATATGTAGGACACTATATGTTTGAATTGGCTCAAGAATTAATTTTGTATACTCCCTTTTTTAACATACAAAGTTTTTGTTTTTAAGAACATTTTTTAATCTTTAAACTGGCAAGGTGTCCTTGTTATTTCTTCACTAGGAAGGCCAAGATTAGCTTAAACCAAGATTCAGCAATAGTTTGCCTGAAACTCCCCTCCTAAACTTTACTAAACATTACTTATTTTGGGGTGGGTTATTCAACACATTATCCTTTGTCGTAAAACAGTTGGTTTGCTGTTAAATTGAGAAAAGTTGTTTTACTTCCAAATGGACACCAAGATACAGGCAGTGGTAAAATGTTGTGAAAACAGACATGTACATTTTTCCTATGAATGATAAAGTGGAATTATGGAAAGCTTACCAAAGCCCAGACTCGTATAACTAATTAGGTCAAGTAGCAAATCTTATTAAAATACAGGCTTTACTTGATTTCATTATATTTATATCATGTAAATTACAAATGTAAAAGGGACTTCTTGTGAAGCTTTTTCTCTGACTCAGACTGTCAAATCAAACCAATCTTCATATAAATTGTTAACTAAACAGAATATAATTTAATATCTGCAAGTAGGAAAAATATTACAATACTCTGGACTCAATTATTAATTTTAGATGATACTGGAGATGAACCAATTTTCTTCCATTCCTGCTCTTTTCGTTTATTCATGTAATGTTTGGTAATGAAAGAAACTTTTATTAACTTTTTCCAGAAATGTAAATGAAGGGAGGAAGGGAGAACAAGGATTCACTAAATTAACCCGTTTGCTTAGATCCACACAATGAACAGAGCTCCAAACTATCCATATAGGGCTTAATCTAATATGCTGCACAAATACAGCTATTTTGTATACAGGAGATTGTGAAAATGTAATTCCAATCTTTATCACAAAAGATGATTATCTCAGCTGATTACCCTGGGAATAATCCAATGAAAAATATGCAGATCCTTCTATCCATTTAAGCTTTCTACCTCCCAGTTCTTCTGATTATATTTTTAAATATAGCCACAGGATTGACCCAATCTGTTTTCACTGTTTCCAGACATTGAGTTGCTATAAGCATGGATATATTTACCTGCTTATCAATCTGTAAAGCTTGCAGAAAACCTGGCAGTCAGTGAGCATTTGTCTTTCACCAACTGGTGATCACAATTGGTGTTCATTTGCTGCCCCATAAGATACAGTTTCATGCCCTTAACTATATTCCTTTCCTGTCAAGAAAGAGAGAGAGAAAAAAATTGCTGCTATTTCTGTGCTGACCAATGTCCACAGGCATCTGCAGGACTGAAGACTTTCATCAAAATGGCAAAAACAGTATTGTACTGTCACAACCCAAGTCTCATCACTTTCATATATGCTTACAAAATCATGATGCACATACAAATGGGATAGAGTTTGCATCATGACAGCACAACACTGCTTTCATCAGTTGCTCCAATGAGACAAGAGAAATATAGGACAGCAATTGACTGCTGCTTCTGAACCAACAGTTACAGCTTGAAATTCTCTCCCTTTTAAAAAGAATAATGTAGGATACTTCAGGAATTGTTGCAGGGATAAGCATCTAATTGACCAAGGGGTATTTCAAAATGTCAAACAAATTGGACTTGACTAATTCTTAGAAGGAAAATAGTAAATGCCAGAAGATGTAACGCTGATTGAGAATCTAGGGGAAAACATCATAAAAAGATAATGGCAAGCCATTTCCAAATTGTTGTTAAGAAGGCTATGTGGATTTGCCAGAAGCAAAGTCTGACTCAAAGAAGTCTTGATGTCAAGGATTCAAATACAACTTATGTTATCAGTAGAAGATTATCTTACTCAAGGGTGGGATTCAAAAATCCCAGCAACTGGTTCACTGCCCAGTTGCTGGGTGGGCATGGCAATGGTGGGCATGGGCTACTGGAACTTTTGGGAGGGCTGTTTTTTGTCTTCCTAAGGGTCCAGAAGCTTCCCCCAGGCCTCTGGGAGGGTGAAAATGGCCTCTCCCAGGCTCTGGAGGCCCTCCAGAGGCTGGAAACAAACCTGTTTCCGAACTTCTGGAAGGCCCAGTTTTCCCCTGCCCAGAGCCTCCGCGTGGACCCTTCCCTTGCCTGGATTGAAAATAGGCCATGTGGAGAGTCCTGGGAGGGGTGGCGCCAGCTGGTTGGTTCAAATGCCAGTTCAGTGAACCAGATGCAAATTTAAAATCCGGTTCGCCCGAACTGGTCCAAATCGGTAGAATCCCACCCCAATCTTACTCCATTATTAGGACAGTCCGTCCATCTAAAAGAGTCCTGTGTTCTATATCCCACCCCCGTGTGTGTGTGTGTGTGTGTGTGTGTGTGTGTGTGTGTGTTGTGTGTTGGTGTCTATGCATGCACATGCATTCAAGTCAGTTTGAACTCCTGATAACAGCTTAGACAAATCGCTAAAGTTTTCTTGGATGATTGGTCTAAGGTTACATAGTTGGTTTTGCGCCTAAAGCATGACTAGAACTCAGTCTCTAGGTTTCCACCCTTTAACCTCTATACCAAACTAGCTTCCTTATCCCAATTTTAAACATCTCATATTCAATGTATATAAGTCTGATTGGCCTTACTAAAACTTTTTGAGACTTTCTTTTTTTCCTTTCTTTCCTTTCTTTCTTTCTATCTATTTATTGTCTATCTATCTATCTATCTATCTATCTATCTATCTATCTATCTATCTATCTATCATTGGCTGTCCAATTTATTCCAGAATTAAACTTTCATTTCTTTGGGTTTCAAGCAAAAAATAAATAAACCCCAAAACTGGTTTATAGGTAGAAACAAAGCTAAAGTATTTTTTAAAAAAAATCAAATAGTCAATTACATTATCTCTGCCAACTCCATTAAGATGAGAGCTGTTCTGACATTCTAACAGCAATGCCACACATATTTCAAAGAAAGTGAGTGAATATGTATTTCATTGTAATAGAAGAAGCTGCCATACTATGTCTTAGGCTGATGTTAGCCTGAAAATAGAGTCCTCCAAATGCACACATCTGAATGTTCTACATCTGAATTATATGCATCCTTACTAGCATACATGTCCCAGCTGCTGAAATGAAAGAGAGAGTCCAGGTTGTTGTTTCAGATATTTGAACATGATTTGCCATTTAATGATAAGTTAGGCAAGATTATTTTGATTAGATATTTTTTAAAATGTCCCTTCAGCCTCAGTAAAGAGTCATTCTCTTTCAAATCTGTTTCTGGAGCATGATAGTTTCTTGCAAGTATTAGATTGCCAATGAATATTACTAAGGGGTGGCTCATGGAACTAGTTGTGATTCTACATTATAATTAGACACATCTATTATTAAATTGTAACTGTATAGTTCCTGGATATATTCACATGTGAGTTATCAGTTTCCTCATTTTCTATGCATTGCTCCATCTTCAGTCTTCTTCCTCTCACTTGCAATACTCATTAGGCAGCTAATAATTCAATTTTTTTCCTTCTATGTCATAAGAAATTATTGTTGAAGAAAGCCTTAACAGTAGGGTGGATAAAAACAGCTGAGCAATATTTTATTAATAACTGTTTGTTATAGCAAAGTTTGCTGTTAGTTGGCTTTTGCTTTCCATCATAACATAATAAGATAGATTAGTCTCAGTGGGTTTGAGGATATTTAATAAAAAATGAACTGCCTAAAGATGTGCCTTGCATAATGTGACGTAATCTCATTATGGTTCCTGGAGTACACCAAGGATGAATTTGGTCCATTAATATTTATCATCCAGGGATGCAATTCAAGCACATCAGAAATTCAAGAACTAGCAACTGAATAGAAACATTTTATAAGAAACTTTTCATCCATTCAACTGAAATGAAAACAATAATTCATTTGTCTTCATTAAAAAGTTTATTTGTGTTTTAATTTCAAGCATGCAATGCATTGTAGCATATAATGTTTATGTCAGGACTTAATTCAGTTTAGAGATGGTCCAGTCTATTCAGTGAAGGTTTACTGAGGTATGAACCCATATGTTTCTGTCCAAATAACTTTCACATGTGTTGACCGATAATTCATAGTATCCCATTTGTCTCTTAATCTACATTTTGAAATATATGAAAATGTGTGTTTCACTACATACTATGCATAACCCCCAGGGCCTTGAAAAAGATATTCAGATGTAATGATGTATCTGTAAAGATTCAAATCATGCAGGAAATTATTTTGCCAGGTTCACTCTATGGAATTAAAAGTTGGACTTGGAAAAAATAGGATACAAATAGTATCCATGCTTTTCAACTTTGGTATTGGAGAACACCAGGGGTGGGATTCTACCAGTTTGAACCTAGAACTGATTGTTAACATTCTAAGCAGTTCAGAGAACCAGTTGTCAGAAGAAATTACTGGCCTAATCCTGTAAGGAAGGCAGGAAGGAACATTCTGGTGTTGGTTATGAAACTGCCTTTCCGTTAACCCTTATTACATTCTTGGCAGGACTAGACTTCCTGTCTCTGGAACTTCTCTGGAGTTTTTTTTCCTCCTTTGCTGGTATTTTGCTTGTATGGAGTGACCATTTAAAGTCACAATGGCACTGAAGAAAGTGACTTATGACCATTTTTCACACTTACGACTGTTGCAGCATCTCCACAGTCATGAGAGGCCAGGCAAGGAGATGTGTGCCTCGATGTGAATGATATTGAGTTGGCCACGCCCAGCCAATAACATGATCACCAAGCCACGTCCATCCAGTCACATGACCATCAAGCCACTCCCACCAACTAAGCCATGACCACAGAACTGGTTGTTAAAAAAATTGAATCCCACCCCTGGAGAACACTATGTGTAGCCAAGAAAACAAACAAATAGGTCATAAAATGAATCAACTCAGAGTTCTCCTTCATGTTAGAAACAACCAGGATTGTCATGTTTTGTATACATCATATGAACACACAATCCCCTGAAAAATGCCAGACAAGATGAAAAGAAAGAAAAGGAACTTTTATCTATGCAATGGTTAAGAAGGTCCTGCAAATTCCATATTTTCTTAAACAGAATTGGGTGAGAAAATGTTAAAACCATGAAGGAAGAAATAAATCATTTACTTATTTACCTTCTAGCTAATTAATTTTTCATTTCTACATTTGTCTGAGGTTTTGTAAAAACTTGGTGTTATTGCAATGTTTGGAGACTAATCACAAAATTTCCAATCAGAATGACACTTCTGGAAAATATGTGTTCTGCCAGTTTGTAGTTCAAACTCAGATGCATCAAATATAGTTAGAAAAAATAACTGTGGATAACATGCCATGCTGTTTATAATATTATGGATGCAGAGCTTATGTTATAAACATTACTAATATTACTGCAGCTCCTACTTTACCTTGAAAACACATAAAGATTCATGTTCCATCTTTCTATGATAGATAGCTCAATGAAAATGTTACTATGACTGCTGTAAAAAAGACAAATTCTATGCTTGGAATAATTAGGAAGAGAACTTAAAATAAATCTGCCAACAGTATAATTCCCTCATATAATAGTGTGGTGAACTACAATTGAAATACTACATACAGTTCTGACCACAGTACCAGAAAAAGAATATTGTTAGAGGTGATAAGTTTATCCCCCACCCCCAAAGAAAAGTGGGTTAGAGTAATTCTTATGCTAATAAAAGATTATCATATTCAGGATTTATTTTAAATGAGGAATTGTCTTCCATATAAAAAGAATATATAAAGCTTTACTAAACAGTAGATATGTTAAGGCATGTTGGACAAATAGAAGCAGCTTATTCAGTTAACAACCTTCATAATGATGGTCCTTCATTTCATAAAGCCTCTGGTGAGCTTCACTCATCCGCAGACCCAAGATACGGGCTAAAAAACTTCACAATCTGTAGCAATAAGCCATTTTCCCTTTGTGGAGCTAGAGTAGACATGACCTGCACATGATGCATCCGGCCTGCGGGCTGCCAGTTTGACACTCTTGTTCTAGAACTTTCTAATTAACCTTAGTGGACTGATGAGGCAGAATTTGTCTGTTCCTTCCTATCTCCCTTTCCATATGTTGGGATTACAATAAATCTCAGGGAGAAAAAGGAAGGATCTATATCAGTGAACCAGGATGTGTGTGTGGCCATCTATAGCCCCCTTTTAACCCAGAAATACTAGATCAGGCATATGACCACGGTTTTTTGTTGAGCCCTGGATGATTTGGGACAGGCCCTTGGCCATCATGGCAGCCATTAACTCCTAAACTCTGATTCTACCTCCACAAAGAAGGTAAGATGAAGTCCCCCTGAATTAGAAGCCTGGGGGTCTCTTCTGTATCCCAGCCACAGAGTCAAAATGCTCAGGCAGTAGGGGTCAAGGAGCTTGTACAGTAGCAACAGAACACAATGTAACAAGCCAAATATCTGTTAATCTACATTGTCTGAATTTATCAACTGAATTGAATTCCTTTGTGTCACCCTACTAGCGATCCCTCTTTTTAACTTAAGGAAGGCATGCTAGTCAGGCAGACTGCATCTAAAGCAGGGTTGTCCAACCTTGGCAACTTTAAGACTTGTGGACTTCAACTCCCAGAATTCCTCAGCCAGCAAAGTTGCCAAGGTTGGACACCCCTGAACTAAAGCCTTAGATTTTCTCCATTTTATCTCATGCTCATAAGTAGTCTTTCTGATTGTTTTGTTTCAGTGCTTTATTCTAAATTCCCAGTGCTAAATTCCCTTTATCCCTTTGAGTTCTGTCTTACTCTAGGCTAGCTGGGTTTTTTTTTCCTTTGCTATTGCTTCTGGCCTAATTTCAACATAGTTTTTTTTTCCTTTCTATGAATATGTGTGCCTATATCACATGCTTGTTTTTGAATTTACAGATTTACACAATATTATTTTTTTTCTCTGAAAATCTATATTATCCTCTCCTCTCTTAACTCTTTGGGACAACCACTTCTTCATTTCCAGAGATTTCCAGTTCTGATTTTCTTGCTGGTTTCATGCTGTCAGCAACCTCCTTATCTCTTTCAACAATCTATTAATGTTTATTTCCTTTTCTTTGCTGTAGCATCTAGAGATCTTGTTTCCTTTGTTTTCTTACTCCTTCTGTTAGAGACCTGTGCAATAACCCAATACATTTCTTTCCTTCTCATAGCAAGCCTCTATCAGTTTCTATCAGTTTTATTGATTTTCCAAATCTACTTCTACTTTCAGGACTGCACGTGACATAGAAAAAGTAGATAGAATGTTCTCTATTTCTCACAATAGTAGAACTTGTGGCCATCCATTAAGCCTAATAGCAGGAGCACTCAGGGCCACTTAAGGGCCACATACCTCTTTACACAACATAGTTAAATTGTGGAAATTGCTGCTTTTAAATGCTGTGACAGCTACCAATTTAGATTACTTTAACAGAGAATGGGCAATTTTATAGTGAACTGAAACACACAAATGGATATAAAACTGGATGGCTATTTAGTTTAATGATCTGAATTCAAAGAGAAAAAATTAATGTATAATATGTTTGGGCATGTATGTCACACCTGTCAATACCTCCTTAAATTAAATGCATGTTTTTCGGGGCTTGTATGGCAATAGTCATATAAGTCCAGAAAAAGATACAGCTTTTAAAGAAGATCAGCAAATACCACATTGAACACCCTTACTCACAATGAATCACTTTTGGCCGATCAAGCATAGATTGTTGCACAACCTTATTCTTACTACCTCCAAAATTATAAGAGTCAAGTCTCAGCTACCAACTGCTAGGGAACAATAGTACACCTTCTTTTCCATGCTTATAAGCTCCTTGAATGTAAATGGTTCACAGAGAATTTTGGACTAAATGAATTGATCCAAGAGCAATTTTTCTGGAAATATTTCTAGACCTTGCTTCTTTGATGAGAATTTGTGAGTATTTAAAAATGCATGTATTTGAAACACAGACCCCACTTTATGACATATGTATGGAATCTGAGTTTCTCTTAATTTTGAACTGTAATTCCAGTCAGCACTACTAAGCCTGATGAAAGTTCAAGTATAGAACCTCTTGGAGGCTATAAGTAATTTTTCTCTTCTTATGCAATTGCCAGAAGAAAGGGTAATATGTCCTTCTACATGCAAGAACATAATCACTTGGCACAAATCAACTTGTATTGGCATTTCATACTTACAAATGAAATAGCAATGCACAAGTCACCAGAAAACTATGTAGACATATGATCTATTGACCATTCCTATCCTGCTCTTATTACCTCTATTCCCATTTGACTGTTCTCTAAGTGAATGGTGGCAAATCTAAAACATACATCAAGAGGCTGTCCATGGATGATGTCAAAATATGGGAGGCAATATTAATACATGTATAATTGATGTAACTTAAGCCTTACTTGAACATAGGCAATGTGAAGTAGGCAAAGTCAAGGAAATAATGCAGAAGAAACATGCTGCCCAGATATTTTGTGGTATAGTTAGTGTAAACATTTAGTCAAATGAGGGGAAATAGTAATTCATAAGAAGCCTGTTCTATAAACATAGCAACAATTGCTTGGGTTTAAGTTCATCAATTTCCATTCCAAGTATCCATTATTTTGGAAGGCTGGGAAGAAGAGGTCTCACATTTAAATCCTGAGAATATAAAAAAAAATTCTTTTTGCACTAGTGGTGGGCCATCAGTTGTGTTTGGTTTTGTTCTCAGCTGCAGTAAAAGTCTCATCTAGTCAAACTGTCTGAGAGGATACAGTTCTATATAGTGCTATTATGCTTTTTCTTGCTTTTCTGTTTTCTCTGTTTTCACAGAGCAGACCTGGTGAGATTGTTGGGTACCCTTGGTCATTTTAATGTTGTAAATTAGTTGAGCCTCAAAGAAAGTGCACCATATTCCTTGCAGCTACCCTATTTTTAAAGTGTTAATCCAGAAATTTAATAACAGATGTGTTCAGTAAAAGCAGGCTGAATTAACCTTAAATGCTTATTCCTGGAAAATATGTTTGCTCATTAAAACTGACAGTCGTTCCTTATGTGGTAAATGCTCCATATGCCAAGAACACTTTGGCAGGAATTGCCAGCTACAGTTCCATTATTTTAATTGCATTTAACCTATAATCAATATTTACTGCCTTCCCTAGGCTGAGCTGCGTAGCTAAGCAGCATGGAAAGGATCATATTGTTTATACCTTAGCTTCTGATTTGCTAACTGCAAAATAAGCAAATGCATCTGACAGTGACTTGAATCTACAGTAGACCAGGCTGCCTAGAACTGTATTTAAAATAGCTAAATAAAGATATCTGTCATTTCCAGCATGATATTTGTGTAGGCATAATATAAAACTGCTATGCACAGCTGCCTTAAAAAATACCTCTGAGCCAGAAGAGAATTTAAAAAATTCAGGTTGCTACAGGAGGAATTTAATAAATCTATAAAACACAGATAAGTGAAGGAAATAATGGTAAGAAAAATATTCATTTTGAACAAATTATTTTTTCATAAAGGTTAGACTACAAATTTCCTCAATAATGTTGATCAGGAGAATTTAAGTCTTAGTAATGAATAAGTTTCACATTTCTATTGAATAAATTCATTGACTTTATTGAAATAATGTGACATGAAGCCATTTGACATGATTGTAAAATACTGCCCAGCTGGAGGGCTTGAACTAGGCTAAATGGAAGTCAAGAACAGTAGGAGTTCTTTGTACTTGAGGACAGTTAATTTAAGGTTATTTATAAATTACATTAATTTGTATGGTTACAGTCATCTCAGGAGGTTTAAAAATATCCTCAGTGCTTTAGATAATAATTTCCTTCAGAGGCATAACATATAAATGAAGAAGATTTTGGTCTTTTCTTCCTGGTCATGATCTCACTGAAAAATTTCCCCATTCTTCAGTTGGCAGTAAAAAGATGTATCCCATTGATGCTAATTATGCTTTGTAATTACTGAACAAGAATTGATGGGTAATTTTTTTTAGAGACTAAGCCTGCAATGAAAAGAGTTAACTGTCCTCTTTCAGTATTCCATAATTCATTTGATACTTGCCATTCCATTTCATTCCATTAAAAAAAAAACCAGATGGTTACAGGTCATGCAGATAATGTCACGTAGCCATGATTTTATAAATAATTGTTTCACTAAACTTTCTTTGTAAGTTGTAAGGAGCCTAGAACAACTTTGTAAGGAGACTAGAAATCTCTGAGACAAATGTCAGCATTTTGCTGATCTTTTATTAATATGTTTGGGGTAGAAACCATGATAAATAAGCAAGATAGGAAAAAGAGGTAGAACGTGGCTTCTGAAATTCTTTTCTATCCTTAATAACAGATCTATTTTGAATCATATGACAAGAAAGGAAGAAGAATGGATAATGGAGAAGTTCATGGCATTCCAGCCACCATCCAACTGACTGTCCAAAAAAGATGCAGGAATTTTGGGGTACTGTTTCTTCTCCATCGGTGTTGATTGACCTGGCTTCATTTTTTGCTCAATATGTCTGTGCTAGCTTCTACCATATCAATTTCTTTCCTTCTCTTTAGTTTTCTGAGAGTTATCTTGCTGTTGGGCAGATCTCTGAAGTCCCTTTATATAGGAAATTCTGACATTCTATTGAATTTGAAAGAACAAAAACTAAAATAAAAGGTAAGCTCAATTGCTGATGATTTTGTGAACATAACCATATAATTTTCCAGGCCATAGTCGGGGGATAAGTTGTGTATGCTACTTCTTGGTTATTTTTAGCTTCCCCTACATTTTTGGAACTCTTTGGAGGTCATTCACATAAGTATTAACCAAGCCTAAAATTATTACTTAGGTCAATTAGATTCTAAGAGAAGACAATTAAATTGGCATAAAATTGCAATATATCTAGCAGTTAGAAACATCCAGAAATAGTCCAAAAATAGTAAAATTAATTTGAACAAAGAGGTTCTGTTTTCAGACAATGTGGAGGGAAGAATTAAAATATTTTTATTTACTGATTACTACTGACTTTAAAATGATTACTAATGTGTCATTTCCATAGGTTGGAGAAATGTTATGCAAGATAATTTGACACATCAGTCATCAATTTATGGACCAATCTTAATTTTCACTGGAAGCAGTAAGAAATGGGAAACTATCATACTGTAACAGAGGCAGAGGTCAGCTACCACTGTATCTTTGATGATCCTTTACTAAATCCTACCTTGGGAGAGATGAGAAACACCTGAATTTTTTTTAGTTCTTTTGTTTGCCCACCTGTCCCACACAATTGGTTCCATAAATGGAGTCAGTGTAGAAGAAAATAAAGAGTTCTGTTCTTTCACTTGCCATTCTTTCTGCAGAGAATCAGAAGTCTGAGGAGATAGAATATATTGATGGAACAATATTATTGCAGACATGCTATTAAGAGTCATTTTAATTAATTTAATTGAGAGCTGATTTGGTCTAGTGGTTAAGATGCTAGTCTAGAAATCAGGAAACCATGAGTTCTAGTCCTGCCTTAGGCATGAAAGTGACTTTGTTCAAGTTAATCTCTCAGCCAATTTACCTATAGAGTTGTTTTGGGATAAATAGGAGAAAAGAGTATCAGATATGTACACTAACTTGAGTTACTTATAAAATTAATAAAGGTGAGATAAAAAAATAACTATAGCTGTCCTTGCTATGCATGATGTATTTAGGCTGCCATGAATCTGTAAAAAAAATTCAAAGTAACTCTAGAACCCATTTCTCAGGGTTTTTAAAAAATATTTTGCCTTGACACATGACAGCACAAAAAATATTCTTTCTTCTTGACTTCTACACTTTCAAAGAATTCCTAGTGATAGATTTCTTAGTCAGTTGTGATTGCTTCCTACAAAGATGGAGAGTAAGAAATATGAGGCCAGTGGAATGGATATCTTTGGGAAGAGTTTGGCAGCTTCCCATGTTCAGGTCTACCTGCTCAGTATGTTTATGATATATGGTTACTCTTTTTTCTGTCTTGATTAACAAATACATTCTATATTGCTGTATTGTGGCCAGCTGGCAATTGTCCCTCATACAGTATCTCCAAGTCTCCAGAGAGTCTGCCTCCATCTTTGAACAATGGTTACATTACTGAAGTAACTCAATAATTGATGCATATTAATAATGCACCCTAATAATGAATCATTGCCCCTTTTCATTTTACAATAATTGTTTTCATTTGTTTCCCTTCCAAAAATAGTATTTTGAGCCATCAGTTAATAATATTGTAATTTATTTCAGAGAATGATAGGTGAAAACATACATTTTTGTGAATGTTGGAAACAAATAGAAAATTATTCCAATGAAAAAAAATATAGATTTGAAGATTTCAGCTTACCATATCTGTCAGTTTTCAAATCATTCTGCTTTCAAGTTACCCACCTTAATAGGAAAAAGGTGGAAGGAAAGTTTCTAGAAATGAGAAAAATGAGATAATTGCCAACTTTAATATTTTATTTTTAAAATATGAATTTCAAATTATCAATAATCATCAATGATGTGGTGATCTGGGAGTTTTTCAGGGATTCCATAAATTCCAGTTTTGACTCAGCTGGATGCATTTTAAATCATTTCATATTTTGTAGGCATAATTTATAACATTAAATAATTGCTGAAGCCAGGATTTTCTGAACAGGTATAAGATCTCATGGCCACCATAGAGTTTCCTAAATAACTTGAAGCCTGATTGACATTGATCAAAACATACTGAACCTCATTCTGATTTTGGAGTAGTTGCTGGATAATCTGAAAATGGAGATACAACAACTTTCTTTTGCCATAGTTAGATCAGTTCTTGATCCAAATGAAAATTATCAACACTGGGACATCCCTAAATTGCTAAGACTAATTAAGTTCTGTTAGATTGTGGGAATGAGACTCAGGACATCAGCATGATCATCAGTTGTCTTTACTTCCTTCTAGGACTGAGCACTGAGGAAACCACAGCAGCCCTTTTACAGTTGGGATGCTCGCGGCTGTGGCCAGTGACAGCTCTTCAAATTTCCCACTGCCACGTACCAACCAATTGCAGGTAAGTATGTTAATACATAACACCCCTTCCCACCTGGTCCAGTCCAACCAATCTGAGCCTCGCCTGCCGTACATAATCATGTAGGTAGGCAGGGCTTTTATGGTTCGACCAGACCTGTGCAGCTCAGTTGTGGTTTGGCCTCTGGACTGCTCAGACAGATCTGTTGATCCTCCCGTCCATCTTCTTGGAATCTTCTGGAAGGTTGAGTTGGCCATGCTGCTCCCACCAGGAATTTCCTAGCTGGTTGAGTTGGCTCAGGTGCTCCCGCCAGGGGCTGCTTTCTCGCTATCCTTCTGGACCTGTTCCTGTCTCCCCAATCTGGCTTTTTCCCTGATCTCAGGTACGTGTTTGCATTTCCTGACTGGGGCTAATGTTAGTAGTGGTTGTTGCATAGTTGTCAGGGTTTGTTCTGTTGTTTCTCTTGCTCCCCCTCCCTTTCTACTTGTGTTTTGTCTGTTTGAGGGGTCTCCCCCCTCTTCTCTGGTTGTGTTTTGTTGGCTTGAGGGTCTTCCCCCTCCTCTATAGTCATGTTTGAGGGGTCTCCCCCTTCTTTCCTGGATTTGTTTTGTTTGTTTGAGGGGTCTTCCCCCTCTTCCGTGGGTCTGTTTAGGTCACCCTTCGTAACTCTAGATCTGAGCTGGTCTATGTGCCTCTTCCAGCTCCTCCCATCCATGGTGTCTACCCTGTATGAATGGGGTCCAGTTATCTGGGTCATCTTTGCTGGTATTCACAATGGTTCCCGTAAGATTTTTTTGCGTATACTGGGACCCCTGTTTGAAATGTGCAGCAATTACTGTTGGAGTCTGCTGGTTTTTCTGGGCTATATGTGGGGTGTAGTCTGTCTAGGTGTGATCTTAGTTTCCTCCCCATTAGTAACTCTGCTGAACTTTTATTTGTTGTGGCACTGGGTGTCATGTGCTGTATGCTTAGTAGTTTATGTATTTTTTCTTGTGTGTCCCCAGGCCTCAGCTTCGTGTAATGTATCATGCGTTCCACCCAACCATTTGTGGATGGGTGTCCCAGCAGTTTCAATGCATGACTTATTCCATTTTGTGCTAGAAATCCCTCGAATGTTGTTGCTGTGAATTGTGGCCCATTGTTGGATACAATTAAATCCGTCAATCCATGTGTTGCAAAAAGTTTCCTGTCTAATGACGGCTTCCGTTGTGGTGGAGTGCATGATGCTTACCTATAGCCATTTGGAGTAAGCATCTACAACTATTAGAAATGTGTGTCCTTTGGTTGGGCCTGCAAAATCAATGTGTAATCTTGACCATGGTCCCCTTGGTGTTTCCCATTTGTGTTTTGGTGCTGTGGGGGGTGTTGGCCTGGATTCGTGGTAGCGTTTATGCATTGCTACCCAGTCCCCTATTTCCTTATCCATCCCTGGCCACCATACATAACTCCTTGCCAGGCATTTCATTTTTACAATACCCGGGTGTCCATCATGTAACATTTCTAGTATACTTTTCCTTAAAACGTCCGGTATGACTACCCGATCTCCCCATAGTACACACCCCTTCAGCATTGAGAGTTCTATTGTCTATTCCGGAATGGTTTAGCGGTCTCGTTGATCTCAGTTTCTGGCCATCCTTTTCCTACCCAATTTAAAATCCGTGCCAGGGTTTTGTCTCCCTAGCGATGTCTGCTGCCATTATGGGTAGGTTTTTGAGTGTCTCTATTTGGACGGTCAATGTGGTTGGTGCTGGGTTGTCTTCTATGTCAGGTAGAGGGCAATGGCTAAGCGTGTCAGGATGATTTATGTCCTTTCCAGATTGGTAGGTTAATTTGTAGTTGTAGGCAGCCAAGAATTCTGACCACCATGTCATTCTTGGTGACAGCATGTTAGGTGTAGCTTTGTTTCCTGCGATGATGCCCAGAAGTAGCTTGTGGTCTGTGACTAGTGTGAAAGTTCTCCTGTAGATATATTCGTGGAAATATTTTATTCCAGTGACAGCGGCCAATGCCTCTTTGTCTAGTTGGCTGTAGTTCCGCTCCAGCTTTGACAGAGTCTTTGAATAGAATGCTACAGGTGCTTCTTTCCCATGTGGTAATATGTGGCTGAATATAGCACCAACGCCGAAAGGTGATGCATCACAGGTTAGTGTTATTGGGAGTGTTTTGCTGTATTGTAGTAGTATGTGGTCTGATGTGATCAAGTTTTTTATTTCCTGGAAAGCTATTTCTTCCCGTCACCCCCAGGCCCAGGTTGTTTTCTTGTCAAGCAACCTATGTAGTGGTTCCGCAATGGTTGCTTTCTGTGGTAGGAATATATTATAAAAGTTAATGAGTCCTAAGAAAGCTTGTAGATCAGTTTTATTTGTGGTTCTGGGGGCTTCCTTGATTGCTCTGACTTTATTTTCTGTGGGGTGGATTCCTTCACTCTCTATAAGATATCCTAGGAATTCAACTTTGCCAGCGGCTAATTGGCACTTCTTTTTTACTTTTAGTCCCGCCTCCTTGAATTTACTTAGGACTTCCCTTAGGTGATCTCGCAATTGTTCTTTGTCCTTTGACATTGTCAAAGTATGGTACCACCCCTTTTACCCCTTGCAATAGGCATTCTCTTAAGCTCTGGAACACCCCTGGGGAGACGCTGACACCAAATTGTAGTCTGTTGCATTTGAATGCCCCCTTGTGTGTCATGATTGTCTGGGCTTCTGCTGTTTCAGGGTCAATGGGTAACTGTTGGTAGGCCTGTGCAAGGTCTAGTTTCATGAAGATTTCCCCCCTCCCCCAAGGGAATGTAATAGATGCTGTACCATTGGGACTGGGTATGCGCTTTGTTGGAGTGCGTGATTTAAGGGTTGCTTTCTAGTCCCCACAGATGCATACCAACCCATCAGGTTTGATTGGTGTAACAACTGGGGTTTCCCACTTTGCATGGTCAATTGGTTCTAAAACCCCTTGTGCGGTGAGTTTATCCAATTGCTCATCGATTTTTGGTTTTAGTGCGAAAGGAACCCACCTCGCCTTTAACCTTATAAGGGCTATGTTTGGGTTTAGATTAAAGGAAATTGGAGACCCCTGGTACTTGCCCAGTTCTCTGTTGAACACATCCCGGAATTCTTCCATCAGGTCCTCTTCCCACTCTATCTCGGTGATGCTGTTTATCCCTGTGACTTCGATTCCTAATGGTGCAAACCATTTGAGTCCCAGGAGGCTTGGCCGATTCCAGTTGACTATTGTTAGTGGGAGGACTCTAGTGTATTTTTTCAATGTTACCTTGAATTGTCCAGTACCCACTAGGGGTATTTTGTTTCCTTGGTAGTCTTTCAGCGTCAGTGTTTGTCTTTTGAGTCCTTCCCAGTTTATGTTTGGTATCAGTCTTTTTATAGTGTCCTATGATACCATTGACAAATATGACCCCGAATCCACTTCCATCTTACAGGGTTGGCCCTCTATTGTGACCTGGACATATGCTTTCCTGATGTTTGTTGGAGTGTCCGATGGTCACCATCTGGTGTGCTTCATCTCTTCCATTGCTTGTTTCTTTTCCTCGCCTGTTTCTGTTGTCTTGGTTCCAGCGGCTCCCTGTTTGTTTCTCCCTCTCTCCAGGGGTGTGTGTGTTCCATCTTTGTCTAGGACTGTAGTTTTTTCTTGCTCAGCATGCCCTATCAATATGTCTCTGCCATTCACAATGTTTGCAGATTGCATCTAGAAAATGGCACTCGGAACATGGGTGGTTCCCCTTGAAGCCGGCAGAACGAAATTCCTTCCTTTTTCCATTCTGGTCCCTTCTGTTCCAAACAGAGTTGATTTACCCCTTCTTCTTCCTTGTCGTTGACCAATGGGGACTCGATGTCCTCGTGGTGGGATGTGGTAGTGTTTTTAGGGGTTTCCAGTGGCACTTTGTTCATTTTCCGCATGGCAGCCACCAATTTCTGCATTACTTCTGCTGCGGTAGCTTCTTCTATTGCTTCTTGGAGTGTTATTTGGGGTTTTGTTAATAATCAACCCTGTAGTGTAGGATCTCTCTGCCCCAGGACCACTTGGTCTCTCATGGCTTCATCCATGTTTAGGAATTCGCACGCTCCGGTGATGTCCCTCAAAGTTGCAAGGAAATCTTTGATGGTCTGGCCTTATTTTTGGTCATGCCAATAAAATTCATGTCTTTTAATGAGGCAGGAAATGCTTGGTGTGTAGTGAGCCCTCAGTATTCTTTCCAGGTCCAGCCAGGCCATCGTTTTCACATCGGTGGGTGCCGCTAATGCTTTGGCCATATTGAATACCGCAGGACCGCAATGTGTGAGGAGGATGGCTCTCTTCCTGTGTTTGGATATATTATGGAGGTTGCTCCCTTTGAGGAACATGAGAAATCGGTCAATGTACAATTCCCAGTCCTCAGTTGCTAGATCGAACAGTGCAGGGGGTGTGTTGTTTCTGGCCATTTCATCTCAATGTGTTGCTGGTTTTCATCAGTCACCATATGCTTGTTGGTTCCCTTTGTCTCAGTATCCCACCTTTATCACCAGTGTTAGATCACAGGAATGAGACTCAGGACACTAGCATGATCATCAGTTGTCTTTACTTCCTTCTAGAACTGAGCGCCAAAGAAACCCCGGCAGCTCTTTTACAGTTGGGCTGCACTAGGCTGTGGCCAGTGACAGCTCTTCAAATTTCCTGCCTCCACGGACCGACCAATTGCAGGTAAGTATGTCAATACATAACAAGTTCCACAGCAGTTTCTGAAAGGTTTACAGTGGGTGCTTGGAATTTTGCCTGTAATTTGATAGGCAGGTTTTTCAATCTTTTGGTCCAGTGTTGACAGCAGGGAATGACAAGATCACTTGACAAAACTGCATCCAAGCAGTCTCTTTTTTGTCACAAAACTCTCAAGGTGATGTCTGGTTTACTAAATAGCTCAATACCTGAGAACAGCTAAGAACAATGTCTTCAGACTGCTGAATTAACTTGGTCAGTGATTAGAATTTATGTTGTGAACACACTCATGCATCTTTTATTGAGATATCGGTGCTTTGGGGACCTTGAATTGACAAGCTACTGATAGTAAATGACACACATAACATAGATAATTCTTTGTTAAATGACTAGCATTATTGATTACAATTGAGTAAGGTTTTACTTAAGCAGAGAAAGCATTCATTCTCACCAAGCACCACAAAATAACTTATCAGGAAAGTAGAAAAGAGGGATCCTGACTCAGATGTTGTCTGTACCCAGGGTTACTTCCAGCCAAATCCCTATCCAGTCACTACTTTTGAATAATGTGCCAGTATTGTCCACTTCAGCCAAGCTTTCATTGGTTGCTGCAGTCATTGCTATGCTAAGTGCTACTTGATGTGCAGATTCACAAAATAGCCATCATCTGATCTGATTTCAAACTGAGTCATCCACTGGTCCAAGACCAGATTCCTTAAATTGCTTTGTTTGCAGTTTTTATCAAGCTGTTGTCCAGGTGCCATGAACTAGATTCACACAGACTTCAAAAAGATTTAACAAGCTATGCTACAAACTTGGATCTATCTTTTTCCTGGTTCTTTCACGCAGCCATAGGAACTAAGTAGTTAAGTCTGGAAAGTTGGTCAACATCTATTTATATATGCACTGTGCTTCTGGGCTGCTGTAATTGAACCAGCTGTTTTGTAGAAGGACTTTTTCCAAAGCACTGTTGCCTCAACCAGTTCATGTGGGAACCATCTGTTTCTTGGTTTCTCCTGGGTCATCTTGTGCAAAATTATATTCTCAACTTGTTACATGGGCTGACATTTTCCAAAGCAAAAAATTCTGCCATTTTGGATCAATTTGAGTATATCTTACATACTCCAACATGGCTATATATTATCATTGTATCATGGCATGGTATGCTAATGACATTACATGGTTAATTAATGAATGCACTTGTATATGACTAACATATTCTATTAATGATGAGTATCAATTGTCCGACCAATTAAACCAGACAGTACTGTTGGGACCACACATTTAGCATTTATAAGCAACTCAATTCAGTTGCAAGTTAGGCTTTGAAAACTTCTGCCTAGAACCCTAGACAGTTTCTGTGATTCTCCCAATGCTAGGATAGATAGACAACTGTCTTCAGCAGTAGAAGGAAATTTCCTATATCTCCCCTTTTTTTTCTTAAGAAAGCTTACCTCTCAACAGAGAAGGGAATGGGTGTAAATAAAGCTGACTGCTCTAAAAAATATCTATCTCAGCTGTTATATCTGTAATTACAGAAAGGATTTGGGGACTGTCAAGCTAGCACCTTTCAGAAGCACTTTTGAAGCAGTTAATCTAAAAAAAAAACAAGGGGGAAATTTTCAATTAAAATAAATGACAGTATTCTACTGCTGGCTTGGAAAAGTCAACCATCATGGAAGAGTGATGTCTCTTTTTGAGCAACTAAGTAATTTTTGCAAACTACTTAGGGAATAAGTTTTTAGATGATTTTGCTTTCTTTTAAAATTATTGGCAGCCAGAGTATGAATGGATTTCCTTCATTAAGGCAATCATAATGCTTATGAAAATAAAATAACATTTGATCTATGTGGATTTATACTTTCTGAGAAGGCAGCTGTTCATAACAAAATTAGGTCTAAAGCAACTTGATTTGTTTATGAAAACATGCATGACACACTTTCCTCCACCCAGCAATTAGTCATGATCGACACCACCCTAAACAAAACATATGTGGTCAAAATATTTATTCTCAAGTGAACAATTTAATCAAAATGTTCCTAATCTAAACCTGGAGCTAAACCTGGGCTCCAGTTGAATTTGGGCTTTAGTAGTTCAGCTTTGGAAACTTCACCATATGGTGGTTAGACATGCCGAAATTCAGGCTAAGTCTAAAGCAAAGGGTTCTCTAATTGTCTGCATCAGTAATTTTTCTTCTGGATGGAATAATATAATTTAAGGTAGTCATATCTTGCTAGAACTATGTCAAGGCATGACCATACCCAAGTTAGAATGTAAGGTAGATGCATCAAAATATGTCTCCGTGAGGGAGATGGGTTCTTTCAAAAATGATAAATCAATAAAAATAATATAGCACAACACAGTACACTAAACTCCAGTGTAGTACTAGCATCAGGAATAAATGGAACAATAAATACTACATATGTATTCATACAATGCTGTGAAAAACATGAATATTTGTGAGGGAAACTTTTAATGTACAATTTTATACATACTGGTATCCACATGAAAAACCTTCAAAATAAGCCCTTAAATATGCACACCAGAGTTCATCTATGGACATCTGTGCTACATATTTGGATATGAAAATTGTGGTGGTAGAAACCTTGCCATTACTTGATCGATTTTATAATAAGCTAGGGCATAGCAGCAATCCTCATGTAGCAATTACTCCCAGTTTTGAATGCCTGAATAGTTGTAACTTGACCCACCTTTGTTTAATGTTGCAACTCAAAATCTTATTCATAATAAGTCATTTTCGTGAGGATCAAGCTATTCAATTTAGATTTACTCTCCTGTTAAGTATGTTTACACAGTCATATAAAAGCCAAAAAAAGCACCCATGGAAAATCATATGGAAGAAAATGATGTTGTGACCTATCTTTTTGAAAAATTACATAAAGGAGGAAAACTTTGTTCAATAAATTTTGGACATATTGTTTGAATATACCCATTAGCTGTTGTATTTTCCATTTTTCTGCTGTCTTATCAATACACTATTCTGTAAGTATTTTATACACAGAATCGGGGCTTGATAGATCTGCTTTTATTTTTTCTTAAAGTTTCCAGATCTGCATATCACTGCCAACTACAAAATTGTGGGGTAGTTTTCAAATTCCATAATGCTATCAGTTATCTACTATATTCCATGCATTATGCACTATATAGGCAAATAAATCAGAACTTCTAATGATGAATGGGCAGAAAAGTTGCATGAAGTAAACCCTAAGCAATCAAACAGATTTTTTACAGACATGAAACACTGGACATTAGGCGTAAACAATTAATCCAAGATCTTGTAAAAGAGAATGAAACACTCAATTGACAATACTAGCTATTTTTATAACATTAAGAGTAAGAATATTTTCTGGATTATTGAGAAATCTATCAGTAGGTCTATTTTCAGTGTCCCTTCTCTCTAGGATCAGTAGTTTTTGAGATGTTCCTGTTTATTAATTCTCCATAAGAATGTCCAATAAGATTGAGAGGAACCCATTAAATCAATGACCTATGCAGTGATAGCTCAAACTGTATTCAGTGCTAACATTATTATTCAGGTTGAACACAAAAGATCCAGAATCTTCGCATACTAGTGTTTCTTTATAACCAAGTTCATTGTCATATATATTACTATTTACTCAGTAATTCTAAATCATGCAGAACAATAATTGTTGTTTTCAAAAATATGAAACAGTCAGTCCTTGTGTTCCATATGTTGAACACTTAATTCCATATGGTGCTTCCAAAACAGCATTCATTAATGCATAATTGTAGTTCAGCACCTATATAAAAGTACTGATGAGTACTTCACAAATCCTGACTGATTATTGCACTTTCTCTGAATATGATATTAAATGGAGATTATAGGACAATGTAACTACCAGCAGATGCCTTTTATCCAATGTTTATCCTTTTTGATACCATTTAATGGAAGATTATATGTTAATATGCAGCTGGAGTTAACTACTTTTCAGACACACCAAGACCAAGAAGAATTTTGAGTTAAACAGAACTATAATTACCAATCACCGTAGACTTTCTTACTCCCCCAAACAAACAAACCCTAAACATCTAAACCAGAATTTTTACTGGTTTAAATGAGAAACTGATAAAGTATGGTATTTAGACATGTTTAACTCTAAACATGTCTAAATACCATACTATATGTATGCCATAGAAGGCAATGGAAGAGGTATATTTAAAACTGAAAGTTATGGATGTCTGTAACAGGAAGTTAGGGCAAGTGTATCATGATACAAATGATGTAGGTCACATAATTCATATTACTTGTAGGATGATATAACGAACAACATTACTGTGAATTCTAACAAGCTTAAATAGATAGGGTTGCCCAATCTTTCTTTCATTTTATGCATTGTGATCCATTTAGTAATGTAAGCAGATACCCAGTGGAGAGGGAATTGGTGAAATCTATGTAGGACTAGTGGAGCAAACATGTGTAAGGAGATTTAGGATTCTGTTTCTATGTCTGTCACTATGATAACTCCCTAACAAATGAACAGAATGGGATCACATTTGGTGTGGGGGAAGAAACTGGCAAGTGAGTTTGAAACTAGAGAATTAAATCAGGCAGAGAAGAAATGCAATAATACTAATGCTAATGGTCAGACCTGCCTCAGCTTGAAGCTCTAAGTAAAAAATGGTTCTTGACTCCATTGGTTGAGAAAGGTATAGTTTACTAGAAGTCAAATGAATTACAGTAATCCAAAGAAAATCATTTGCCAAAATCCCAATTCTAACTTTTCCTTCCCTTAGATGTCTCAAATTGCTGGCCTCTCGTGTTCAATCAAATTCAAATAAGATGCTTTTTCACATAGTCACCTCAAGTGTAGGCTGGTATGCAGCTGCATTCTGTTCCTAGCTGGATTGACCTTGACACCCTGTCTCAGGGAGCTACAGTGAACTTTTAGCTTCCCTTGAAATTTTCCCCCTGCCATCCAGCCTCCCCTCCCTATCATAGAGTCCATGGCAGGCTGGCACAGAGTGATAGTAAAGCACAAGTGTGAGGTAGCATCTGACAGTAATAAATCCTCCGGGCTCACAGCATTAGTGACTCCTCTAATCCAAGTCCTTCTCCTTCATCACATGACTCAGAAAAGAGTAGACAACTGCCTTGCGTTTCTCAATGCACACACAGGTATAAGATGTAAAGAGAGCAGACATACATTTGCACACACCCAATATCACAACAGTATTTCATTATATAGAAAATATTGAGGTGCCTTCTATGGCCACTTCTGTTTGCAGATTTGGAAAGAATGTCTTCAAAGTTTCCTTATTTTCCTTAAATTATGAAAAGTAGATGAGTGGCAAACTTCTCCATTTTTTCCATACAAATCCTCATTCCATTTGATTAAAAGAGAATTTGCTTCTGAATTTTTTTCAAAGGAACATAGAATGCTTATGACATTTTTGTGCATAGAATGTAGCCTTCTCATACTAGTTTAATTACATGGTGAGCCAGGTATCCCGCCTTTCATTTTTCAACTCTCTCCAGGGCTCTGCAGCCTCCTTAGCATTTCACTTTTGAAGATGAGTCTGCATTGTTATATAGTATGATTGTATTGGATTTTTATTTTCATTCAACAGTTTGTTAAATGGAATGGGCACAGCTCCTAAAAATCTATTTTGGAGGGAAAGGAGACATAAGGGAAGATGTTCACAAGAATGTTCTGTTCAAGTATGGATCAATTGATAGATTGGTTGGTTGATTGAATACCAGTAGTCCTTAACTTACAACCATTAAAAATACATACCAGTTTTGAAATACCCAAATTTTGATCATGGGACTACAGGTTATTAAGTGAAGAAACCAGTCATAAATCACTTTTTTCCAATGCTGTCATAACTTTCAAAAATAAATAAATGGTTAAATAAATGGTCAAGGACTTCCTGTATTTGCCCTCAAGTCATTTTCAACTCTTAGTGATTTACACCATGACAATCTATCCCTAATCTTTCTTTCACATCTCATTCATTGCCACTATAACTGAGTCCATCCACCAGAGTCCAGTCCCTTTTCCAGTGAGCTGGTTATTCACATGATGTATGTGAAGTAGGATAATTTGAGCCTGGTCATTTTAAGTTAAAAGGCAAGGTCCTTTTACCCAGATGTATGGGTCTCTATGCATGCCTGTGGTGCATGCTCATGGGCATATATACACATTACACTTCAAACGATTTTTAAACTATTTGTTTAAAACAGAATTTTATGGATGGCTTATAAAAGCAAAATATAAGTCATAAGTGGACATCTGTATCAGACATTATAATGGGATTTGGAATATCACTGTCAGATTATATTTCCCAATTTAGGATGGCAGGTATGTAATCGCTGATCAGTGTGTGCTGTGCATCATATTCAAACAATTCTCTCAAAGCCTTCTCTGCAATATAACATTAACATGGCCATTATAATTCAGCTAAGAATTTTAAAACTGTAACCTGGAACAGTTGATGTCAGAACTGCAATTCATTCCATGTCAGCCCCAAATATTGTTTCTATTAATATATACCAAAAATCCACCAGGTTTAAGGATTAACTCAGTAAATGCTACAAGTAGGAGCTCTGTAATGTTTTTGATAATATATTGTACATTTTTTTCCTTTGCAATTGATAAATGAGTTGCTTGGTATCTTTATAAGCAGTATTAACTACACATTTAATTATGAATAGTGGTTAGGTTTCAGTTACCCTTAGAATATATAAGAGCAGGAGTCCCCAATATTTTCAGGGTTCTCAGCACATTTCAAATTATTATTATGTTATGGATGACCTTATAAAATGATTATGATGAATGTGTATGTTTACAAAATTATCATGATTTAATTTCTTGTTGGAAGGACACACTTCCAAGCAAAGCATTGGACAGAGATCATTTTCATTTTGTAATAGTTCTTGTGGACACACTTAATTTTTTTAAATAGTCTGTTATGAAATATAAGAATTCCTGCTGAGATAAGTAGCTGATTGAGAATAAGAGGCAAAATCCAAAAGGCAACTTAGTACACCTAATTGTCATGTTGGAGACCCCAGAATCAGGGAAATTCAAAGTTAATAGTCTCATAATATAAAAAGTAGACAATTACAGTGCAATAGTCTAAGCTAAGCTTTCATCTTGAATTTATTGAATGCCAAAATACTACTCTTTCCATCCAAACTCATCTCTTTAAGGTAGAGAATAACCCCATTTTATAAATCTGCAATTTAAAGATAACTGGAATAGTACATTACAAATAATAATTTATAAATATTGTAGCACTTGTGAAGGTTAAGAGGTAGCAGTCTTATAACAGGCATGTTTTAACATAAATCTCTACTTCTGTGCTGGGCAAAAGTAACATCTGTCCTCATTGCCAATTTTGCTATTTGTTCCTTTTTTTTTATTTGTTGCTGTTTTCCCACAGTTACAATCAATAGTCAAGCATCAGGCTCCCTAGCTGTGAATTCTCATGGGCCTGGAAAATTGTACCTTGCCAACTGCATTGCTATAAGACAATGGACACAAAGCTGTCTTTGAAGATAATTCAGAAAGTACAACCTCAGAAAGCCTCTGCCAACATTTTAATTAGTTCCTCACCCAATAACTAATTCTTAAAGAGAAGCCTAATATTGGAAATCTTGCTTTCTTTATTGGTCCTTTTGTATTTAACATTCCATTGCGGAAGGTTTTTTTAAAGGTTTTTGCCAGGAGAAATTAATTGCAGAAGAACAAGCCAAGGGCTTTCCCTGTATTGACAGACCTCGGCTTTGACATTCAATTGGTATTATTGTAGCATAAGTGTAAATTTCAATTCTCTTTTTTGTTCATGCATTTGAAGTACACCAATATGTTTATTTTGCTCTGTAGTTTATGGGCCCTTGATTTCTTACAATAACATTTATATTGTATTGTAAGTGCAATGCTTCAGATGTTGGATTGTGACCAGTAAGAAACACTCAAATTCACTCTCAGCCATAGATGTTCACTAGATGACTTGAAATCCATCTATCTAACATGGTTAATGTTGGATTAAAACTGGAAACAGGAATGCTATATGTGTATTCTCCTGATTTGCTGGAAACAAAAACTAAAATCACCAGCATAGTTACCATTTGTACCTTAGATGTTATTGTTTTTCAAAACAAAGTGATATCTTAGGGAGAAGGCAAGTTCAAACACTTTTAATATCAAATAATAAACATTAAATAATTATAAGTATGAATGAGCCTGATAACATGCTTGATCCTATGATGATATAAATGAAAGTGAAGCAAAGTGCTCAAAATACAACATTCTTTGTATTTCTTCTATTACAGTACACACTGTGCAATTTGTATATTTTAAGGATATATATTACAAATTTCCAATTTTGTTGATCTAGAGGAGCTTTTTATTTTCCAGAAGTGTTCTGAGAGATGAAATAGCAAAGGAGATGCCTATAGCTCTGTTGATAAGGAGGAAATCCAACTAAATGCAAATAAGGTGTTAAAATTACAACATCACCATTTCTCCATTGTCAAATTCCCAAAGGACCTGATTTTCTAGTGGAAGAATGAGCCAAAGGAACATTTTCTGGGCTGCTGTGAAGAGCCTGCAATGCATTTGAAGAATAAAACCACTTTAATTTGTTCAGAATTAAGATACTAGTCCAGTAGAACTGATAGAGGCATCCTCAAGTGAAGTTATATGAGATGTGTTTGTGTGGATAGGATCAGACCTAAATCATTTGTATCACTAGGATCATTATTCGGTACAGTTTCAGGTTATAGGAATTTTGGGACATTTTGGCCATCTATGAGCTAGATTAAATAATTTTATTTTAAATCTTAGAGCCAAGGGCATCACAGTAATATGCTGACCACCAGAGAAATTGGGCTGAAATTATCTGCTTCCTTTCTCTTCTTATTGGTGCTCACAGCTTATTTTTTCTTTTCTATTCGGATTAGGAATAAATTCAGTCTTTATCCTCTTTTTAGTATTTAGGGCCTTTTTTTTTTAAGGGATAGGGATAAATCCAGTTTTGTAAGAGCCCCATAGGAGCAAACCAACTAGAGAAACTAGAATCTAAAATAGGATTTTAGGCCAGTTGGCAGCACTGAGCAAGCATATTTTAGGCAACAGCATTAATAGCAAATATGCCCCTAAAATCTGACGAATTGAAGAAAAAAAACAAACAATGAGGTAGCTTCTCTTCCTCTATCCAAAATATGGGGCATGTTGATTTTGGTTCTGTTAGATACTCTTTCTTGAGTGCTCAAGAAGAGCAGGTACTGCTTTTTGTCTGATTACTAGCCAAACTAGCCGTCTTTGTATGATGTTTTGGAAAGGCTCAGAATTGATATCTGACATCTGATATCTATGGAAATTCTCAGTTATCCAAGTTATGTTTGTCCCAAATGTGGTTTTTTAAAAAAAAACTCTTGGAAAATCCACATTCTGGACAGAGAGGAATGTTAGTTTGAAAGAAAGGTCAAAGAGGCCATCTACATTACAATTGACAACAGTCCTCCCTCAACAGAGAAGAAGGGATATGCCACCACCTATCTCCTGTTTACAACATAGTCCTTTCACCATTTCCAAGAAGGTTTCACAAACATTTGCACTATTCAGGTGAACCTGAAGACACAGCTAAACTCCAAGTGGCCTCAATAATTCCCAGAAAGAGTGCTAATGACCAGATGACTGCAAGGAATATAAAACCTTTAATTCTTCACCATTCATTCAAAACTGAAGAAGCTTCTTGGATGAGAAGCAAAATAATCTTCAAGGAAAAACCAAAAAAAAAAATCCAGTCGCCTTTTGAAAAAGCACCTTTGAGATGCCCATCCAATGTTCTGGCCAATGAGTGAGAGCAAGCTGCTTATGCTATCTGACACTACAGTTGCTCATTCTGTACATAGCTTAAAGAATTCATGACTAATGAACATATTTTGAGGTAAAACCATCCAAATATGTAACATAGTATTAAATAGGTACTGTATGTATAATGTATCCATTATCAGGGGATTCGAAATAGTAGCTATAAAAGATAAAAATCCATTAAAGTCAAACCTGACTCACAGTAAGCCATGTAGATTTCTTGACAGCAGTATAGAACTAGTTCACCATTGCCTCCTCCCAGGATATTTTCCCTAACTTCTCAGTCTGGCCTATATCATCATATTTCCTGGAAAATCCTATCCAAATAATAACTAGGCCAATCCCTGTTTGGCTTTTGGATGCAGACACAGTCTACCAGGTGCTGCCACTTATTGCAACTAAAATCAAACATAGCTTAATCTCCTTTGTAACCACATAAAATCACATTTAAAAAGCACAGAAATGCCTGCAATGGATCTAGTTTATTTTAGCATCATTCACAGAATGGTCACACTTTTTCAACTTTATCTCAGCCACTGAGGATGAAGGAAACATGCTGTTTTCCAGAATGATACACAACCTATATGGTATGGTTAATAAAATCAAAACAGTGGCCACAATAGTGTAGTGTAGGCACTGGCCATTTTTATACACATAAAAAAAATTAGTGGACCTTCAATTGCACAATTGCTGCCATCATCTTGATTTTTTTTTAAACCACGCTACAGAACATCCCTGATGTGTGAAGTTGAAAAATATAAGAATGATTCCAGTATGCACTCAAAATTGACTAGTTTTCAAAGGAACAAATCTGGCTTTCGGATCAAACAATCTGGTGAAAAAATACTTTTTCAAACTGGATCACATGTGATCAATTGCAATACCGCAACTCTTCTTCCCTCAGTTAAGAGGAACATCCTAAATATCACATGCATGTCAGATACAGTGTTGTCAGTGATCATCGCTAATTGTCATAGTCTCCAACCTTTCTGCTTAATGGTACAATGGAATTGCATTTTCTAGAAAGAAATGCAGGATTGAAATGGCAAGTATATACAACCAAGGCAAGCAAAAACAGTTTCTTGGTTTGTCATTGGCGACATATTTACTTAGTTCAGTTCTTCCAAAATGACTCCCAGCTGTGCTAACAGAAGAAAAGGAAACAATGTAGAAAGGCAGTCCATGAGAAATCATGCCTGACACTCAGAAATACAAAGCAAGGTGATTAAAATTTGCTTACATACAGAGTGGAAAATCCTGAACCCAAAAAGTTATGGATGGTGGAATTCAAATTAAAACGTTCCAGTCTAATGAAAATGTTAAATATGAATGAAATGGAGGAAAAAATCTCCAGAAAGTCCAGTTTCCTTTGTAAAAGTATGTTCAAGTCTTTGAGTCGAGGAGGTGAAGGTGGGCATTTTTCAAAAGATGCTAACCTGAGTTTCCTTGGATACTAAAGTAGGAAGGGAGTTAAACTATGTGAAAAGCCAGCTAAGGGAGATATAAACTGATTCAGATTCATCTATACTATAATACATTTCAAGGAGTATTATTACCACTACATAATATGAAACAGGACTGACACTGAACACTGAGTCAACTCTGAGTCTTTTATGATTGTGATGAGATTTGAATCAAAGATAATTTAGTCACTGGGCCAAAAACCTTTTGGCAGCTGTTGGATACCAAAGGGTTCTGCCTTAGCATTTTGCTGAATGCTACTTTACTATGAGTCATACCATCTGTTTTACAGCCCTGTTACTAAAGTGTTTCATAAAACTGAGGTGTTCTGTATTAAATCTTGAGCCTTCTGTCCCTATATGGGCACATCGTGGCCTCTTGTTTTTTCATGTCCCTCAAAATGCTTTCTCCCTATATTTACCAAAATATTAGCAGTCTGGAGCACCTTTTTTGTTAGAAAAGGCTAGACATTTGTGAGATGTTTTTCCCCCAGCTGCAAGAGCACAGTGCTGAAATGTTGCCCATTTTTATCTGTTGCTTTCTTTTAACAGATGCAGCAATTGAACAGTAAAATAGAACAACCATTCTGCCAAGTTTTCTTTTCTGGCCCGTGTGAGGAAACCATTGTATGACTGTTTTGATGCTGTTGTTTGGAAAACTAGGTGCTACTAAAATGTTTATCCTCCAGGATTAAATCAGGGGTGTTCTTGAAGAAAAGCTCAAAGGAATCCATTATTTCAGAGAGAAGGATATAGGAAGAAGAGTCACAGCCCAGTAGGAAGTATATGTTGCTTTTTCCTGCGTATAGATATCTACATTTAAAAGGGCAGCCTGTAGTTAAGCAGAAAAAGTTGGCAGTCAAAGAGACAACATCTCATCAATCTTATCCCCATGAGGACTAGGGAACTCAGTAGTGTTAGGTCTGGTTAGTACTTAGGTCAAAAACTTCCAGAGCTGTCAGCCCTGGAGGCCATCTTTTTCTTTGGATCTTCAGGGCTGTCACATTTAGTGCTGTGGGAAAATGGGACAGAGGTTGCATGGAGTTAGTGGAGCTATATAGCCATAACAACATTCTTTTTTCTGGGAGTCAAGGACTTTCAGCCTGCACCTGCAGAGGTGTGACTAGAAAACATTTCCGGTTGGGATGGTGGATTGATTGAACCATGTGATTGACATGTGGGTACAGGGGGAGGGACTTTGACTTTCCTTTGGCTGGGGAAAACTCGGGGGCTTTCAGCTTCAGGTTTTCCCAGATGTGCCAATATGACATCTCTAATAAAATGGAACTTTGAGGAACTGTTGGCCTCAGAGTCTTACTTGATTGGGGATGTTACTTGGAACCTTGACAGGAACAATGTTTCTCAACTTCAAAATCATTAAACTGGCTGGGGAATTTTGGAAGTTGAAGTCCACACATCATAAAGTTCCTGAGGTTGAGATTTGCTGTTCTACAGAATTCTAGAACTGTATGTTAGATTCAGAAATTAAAAAATAAATAAATAACAGGAAAGTAATAAGAACCTATTTCTTTGGGCATGAAAATTTCAAGGACCTATCTGTACAAACAGCAGATATTAATTGATATGATATGTTCAGGGGTGGGATTCTACAGGTTCGCACCTAATCGCTAGAAGTGGTTGTTAACATTATAAGCAGTTCAGAGAACCGGTTGTTAGAAGAAATTACTGGCCTAATCCTATAAGGAAGGCAGGAAGGAAACATTCTGGTGTTGCTTACAGAACCTGCCTCTCCATTAACCCTTATTACATTCTTGTCAGGACTAGACTTCCTGTCTCAGGAACATCTCTTAAGGTTTTTTTTCCCTCCTTTGCTAATACTTTGCTTGTGTGGAGTAACCATTCAACGTTATAATGGCACTGGAAAAAATGACTTATGACGGTTGCAGCATCCCCACAGTCATGAGAGGCCAGGTGAGGAGATGTGTGCCTCGATGTGAGTGATGTTGAGTTGTCCACACCCAGCCAGTCACATGATCAACAAGCCACACCCACCAACTAAGCCATGCCCACAAAACATTTTTTTGTTAAAAAAATTTGAATCCCATCCCTGGATATGTTTATATACTTATATGATTATATGAAATATATTTTAAATTGATAGCCAATGAGACTTGAAGAAAAAGACTTAGGATATAGAGGCAAGGCAAGAAAAAAATAGAGAAAAGCAAAACAGTCAAGCAAATGGCTGAGTGAAAGTTGGGTAATATTTTGAAGTTCTATTCAGGTAGAAGAAGGTGCAGACGTGTGTGCTGTACAATATTTATCTAAATTCTCCAAGAACTAATAATATTAGCCAGTAAGGAATGTAACAATATAAACCATATCCAATTCATTCTAGACTTAAAGCATAATGCATTATGTAGTCAGTATTAAGACATGTAGGATTTCCACTCTAGCATTTAAAATGTTATTTACTCGCCCCTGCCGTGTTAAATCACTAATTTAGACAGTGCTTATATCACCATAAATTGCAAATGCAGAATTGCTGACTACTACTTACTTTCCATTTTTCAGATTCAGTTGCTGTTTTTTGCTGCCATGTTGTAACATCATTCATGGGCAGATGAAATAAATGTATCTCTAACTGTCTCTTTCTTTTTTTTGTTTTTGCCATGCTGCTTCTCTTCTTTCGTGTGCTGCTGCCTTTTTTTGTAACTTCCTTTTTAGCTGAGTCTTGTTTTTTAGAAGCTTCTCTTAATTAGTAAACTTCAGTTATATCCCCAAAGCTCACTTTAGACAAAATACAGTGACAGCAAATGCCATATAAAGCCATTGTTCATTGTTCATAAGGGCAAAGATGGTCACATCTTGGGCTTTCCAACTAAATGTTGATATTGCTCACCTGACTTGTCTATGATAAATTAATCCACCCTGATAAATAATTCTTGCTCTTGATATTTTTCAAGGTTCTGACTGCTAGACTGGACAAAAATAAATTGAATTGTTCAGCTAAGATGGTTTTCTATTTAAGAAATGACAGGAGGTTTGCCCATTTGCAAACATAAGCATTCACACTACTATAATCCATCCCTCCTATAACACACATCTATTCTGCATCAAGGAACCATGGGAACTGCTTTTCAGATATAGATAGGAGTACCCATGATGCACAGTCTAGAAAATGACAATGACAACAGCATACAAAGAGAATCTGTACAAGATGTTTTACAGGTGGCATCTACCCCCGACAAGAATAACAAAGAATGTTCAAGAATAAGTCAGAGAAATGTTGGAAGTGTCATCAGATACCTGGATCATACTCTCATATGTGGTGGACATGTACAGAGGCTAAAAGATATGGACTAAAATCCACACATGATTGGAAAAAATGACAAAGAAACACATAGATTTAAAGCCAGAGATATTTTTATTGGGTATTATACCTGAAATATACAGTAGAGAATTGATATATTTGATTGTAAATGTGTTAACAGTGGCTAGAATTGTATTTGCTAAAAATTGGGAAAATGAGAAAATTCCAATGGAAGACAAAGTTATTAAGAAAATAATGGACTGCGCAGAAATGAGTTAACTGACATTTGAAATTAGAGAGCAAGAAGATGAAATATTTTATAATACTTTTTAATATAAGTATAATAGAATTGTAGAGATAGAGTAATGTAAGGATAAAATATTATTGAATAGATTGGTGATGATGAAATGAATGTTATAAAGTAGGTTAAGTTAAAATGGGGATTTGCTCACACAAAATGATGGAATGATAGTAACAGTCTAATAAACAATAATGATAATACTAGAAATATATATAGCTTATACACAATATGAGGACTAAATTATAATTACAAGGGAATGACTGAAGAGATTGCGCACAAGAGACTTGTACCAACCAGCACACTGTATGTAATTGAAAGATGGTTTTATGTTTTTTTTTAAAAAAGAGTACCCATGATACAATCTTATGCACAGATTGTGGTTAGATTTTCCTGCAATAAATCATGTTTCCATCAAACTTGTTTTGCTTAACACACTACACTGGCCCATATTTGATTTTGGGTTAGCATTTGGTCTTAGCCATTTTCAGAGACTTAATTGCATACAGTGGGGTAACTATGACCTAACATCACTATGGTCCCTTGTCAAACAACTTTCCAATACTTGCTGGTGTTTAAAAGACCAATTACTAAACATCTCACTATTTGCTTATACACTCATCTTGATGAATAAAGCAAGAAAATGTTTTTTTTAACTGCATCGTATTTCCCCCAGAGGACTATAATTATAAAAAGAACAATTAAGGTCAAAACAATGTAACATACATAGGAAAGTTCCAAAGGATTTCACAGAGTAAGAACTTTAGTCAACTGCTGGAAACAGTAAATTTATCAAAACCTGTGTCATTTGTTCATTTGTCCAAAATAGTACAGCAATTTAAGCAGGAGGTTGGATTAGAAAAGTCCATTTTAAGTTCTATGAATAGTCCTGTGAGCCAGAATTCCCACCATGAATTTATCATTTAGGATCCTTTCCCCTTCAGTCTTCTGAAATAATAATATAGAATAGAATACCTTTATTGTTATTGCATTCCATGAATACAATGAAATTTGAAAGCTACTCCAGCACAGTGCCCTAAACACCACATCACAATCACACTACAGAGTTTTAAAAATTAAAATAATTATGATAATAATAATAATAATAATAGGACTAAATCACAAACGCACTGTTTGATTCAAGTCAATTACTGCCTTGGAAAAGAAACTGTTTCTCAATCTATTAGTCTTAATTTTAAGACACCTATAATGCCTCTTGATGGTAACAGTTCAAAATATGAGTGTCCAGGATGAGAATGGTCTGTGGAGATTTTTAATGTTCTAGAGAGGAGTCTGGTCTTCTCAATCTCTTCCAAAGAAGAAAGGGAGCAGACAATGATTTTTTGTGCTGTTTATAACTCTTCGGAGCATCTTCTTATCCATATAGGTTTTAAGTCATCCCAACATATGGGGAGCCAAAGCTTGAGCCATAAGTAAAGATGGTCCTTAAATTGCAATCACAATTGGGACCAGAATTTGGGGGCCAGAATTTTGGGACCAAAATTTTGGTGATAAATCAGTGAGGTTGTAAGTTGAGGCCTTACAACCTCACTGATTTATCTATAAAACCTACAAAAAACTACAAAATTCATAAGCACATGACCACAGGATGCTCACCATTCATAAATGTGATTGGACCCAGTTTTTCAACTCTTTTTACAGTAATCACTAAGTTAATGAAGTGGTCATTAAGTAAATCCATTTTCCAGAATCCTTCACCAGAAACCTACAAAACAATTGTCAATTCATGAGCACATGACCACAGGATGCTCAACCATTCATAAATGTGAGCTAGTTGTCATGTATATGGAATGCAGTCATGTATTTGAGGGATGGTGGCACCTTTTACGATGGTTAGAAATGTTTTATAGCCCATAAAGCTCTCAGGCCCTGAAACTTTGAAGGGTCATTAAACAACCAGTTGTAAGTCAAGGACTTCTTATAGGAAGGTTCCTACATAAAGCTCCAGATGTCAAAAGCTCAAATGATAACAGATCTCAGCTATGGGGCATTAGTGAGCTGACTTTTATAATATCTTATTCTACTTCTCAATCAGCTCTACTGGAAGAAAAGATTTAAATCCATTTTACTGGGACTTGCTTGAAACTATTCATTTATTAGAAGTTGAAGGAATGAATTGTCTCTTATTTATGAAGGACAAAAGGGATAAAGACTCAAAGGAACAAAGAAACAAAAAGCTGGGAAGAAAGCTAATTGTCATCTGACTAAACTATGAGTGGCTCACACTATTGGCATATGGAAAGAAGAGAAACATTAAAAACTCTAAGCAGCAGTGAATCTTATGTGTTAAAAATACAACATTATTATATTTGGTGCCTTGGAGTCAGAATAATCTCCTAATCACTGCCTGGACTAGTCTCTGAAGTATTTTTGGCAAGATTTCAGTAGTGGGTTACCAATGTTTCCTTTCTAGAGCTGAGCAAGAGTGATTGGCCCAAGGTCATCATCTGGCTTTGTGCCTCAGGCAAGGCTGGAATTCACAGTCTCCCCATTTCTAGCCAGGTGACTTAACAATTGTGCTAAACTAGTTCTTCAAAGCATTATAAACCATCCTTTTTCTGCTGTGCATTTGCTCAATTGGATGCAGTTCTCCAAGAAACAGGTTAAGTTCCCACAGTGCTCCAAGCTACCATGTGGTTTCTTTTGCTTTTGCTTAGGTTGTTGTTTGAGGAAGAGATTATGGCTTCTTAAAAAATATGCTTGAAATAAACCCATCCTTAGAAAGTGCCAGGTTTCCAACAAACATGTTATTGTTTCAGATTTCTTTTCATTAGACACATTTTATATTGATTGACGCACTCCTTCAGAAAGGCACTCCAAACTGAAACAGAATATCGTTTCAAAGAACTGCCTTTGGCATTTTTAGTTGGATGTTAAAGGGCAATTGCAATTGCTGGATTTGCTGGATTATATTAGCCGTTCCAGAGTTTCAGCTTTAGAAGTCAAGGCAAGCAACTTAATTTCAAGGCATTGCTTCACATTAGATTGCTCTGCAGCCCAGAGGGAATGATGCATCAAAGCAGAGCAGAGCTGGGGAGTCTGACTTTCCATGCAGTGGGAAATATAGATAACTCTGGGGACATCTCACTAAAGATATAAAGCCAAACAGAAGGGTTTGGAGTTTTGTTTTGTTTGGGGCTTTTGTTTACTGCTGAAAAGAGATAAACCACCAGAATTCAAGTTGATTTGGAAATATTATTCCCTCCCTTGTAAATCTTCTCCTTCCCCCCACTTCCTTCACCCACAAAATAACTTTAGAGCAGTGGCTGGGGAATTTTAAGCACTGAAGTCCACACATCTTAAAGTTGTAAATTTTGAAAAACACTGCTTCAGCATTAAAGAAAATATACTCTGCATCTGTGCTCCACTACCTTTCTAGAACCCTGTTCTAATGTCATAGGTTTCAGGGTGAAGATAAATAACTGAAAGCAAGTAATGGGGCTGAGTTCCAAGGCATAATACATAAGTGATGTGCAATGCTACATTTCAAAGGTACATTCCACTGAGAATGTGCAGAGGTATGTTACAAAAGGGCTATGCCTGTCCAAAAATTGCCTTGTGTCAAATTAATACATGTAGTTCATCCCAGACAAAAGAAAATTGGCACGCAATATTATTTTAGATGTCAGTATCTGGCAGAAAGCACCCATCAAAATGTTAACACTTTTGTTCATGTGCAGAAAGGAATAAAACAGAAGAAAGCAGACATTTGTTCCAGAACTGACAATAATGTTGGGAGAATTGACAGCGAGTGTACCATGTCGTTTTTAGGGCACTGGAAGCTGTCTTTGGTGGCAATGGCAGAACTGATGAGAATTGGATTCAACTTTGAGAGAGAAATTATATCTGAGTATATGTAATATAAAGAGACAGTGACCCTGTTTATATAACACGCTTAATTGGATCATGGAAGACAGAGTTAGTATAATGTGTAAACAAGAAAACTGGGTCAGTTAACCTTCCAATCAATGCTAAGCAGGTTCATTTGAGTCCCAAATACCCCTGTGTCTGTGGTTGAAATAACTTCTCCCATTCATCATGTGAACTGATCAGGGGTTCCTCCAGTCAATTATGTCAACAGCTGACAAACCAACTTTGCATTTATGAGAATGAGGCCTCTCTAGAGCCCCACTCTCTGTGTCTTTTTTGGTTTCAATTCCCCTTCAACTACAGAGGAGAAGAATGAGAGAGATGTTTCAGCTTACAGTCATTGATCAGATGTCTATCTCTCTGTGTGTGTGTGTGTGTGTTCATTTATTCATCTATTCACTGGGTAGCTTACAGTGTAAAAACAAAGTTATATTAGAAATACAGTGTATAAAATATCAAATTAGAACTCTGTACAAACAAAGCACAAAATATTTCTTCTGAAAGAATAATAAGTTGACCCTCAGCTTAAGGGCAAGGTTTATTTTAAAAACAAAGTTTTTAAAACCTGGATAACTAAAAAGGCCACCAACAATGAGCCACAGTAGCCCACTGGTTAGAGTGCAGTACTGCAGGCTACTTCTGCTGACTGTCAGCTGCCTGCAATTTGGCAGTTCAAATCTCACCAGGCTCAAGGTTGACTCAGTTTTCCATCCTTCCGAGGTGGGTAAAATGAGGACCCAAATTGTTGGAGGCAATATGTTGACTCTGTAAACTGCTTAGAGAGGGCTGTAAAGCACTGTGGAACAGTATATAAGTCTAAGTACTATTGCTATTGCTATACTTGGCAGGGGCATCTGGTGAAGACCACCATAGAGGATCTGAAATTTTGGCTGGATATGGGAGAAGACAATCTTCCACATCAATTAGTCCATTAAGAGATATTAAACTTGGAGAACTGACTATTATTTTCTTTCTTCTTGCATGCCCAATGAAAAGCTGGTTCAATCATCCTTATCCAGTTTGAATTAAATTCTAGGTCCATTATTTGTTTCTACCCAGAGAAGTTTCCTTATCAAAAGCAGCTCATGCTAAATATGTGAATATATCTATGCTAAGAAGAAATTATTAAAAAAAAACTTTTCTCAGAGGTTCTGTAATTTCTCTCTCTAGAGAAGCACAGGCTGCTTCTTTAGTACTTAACTAAATAGACCAAACTTAATGAGAAGGAATGTAGCTAAATGAAGTAACACTTGCTTTGCATTGGGGAAATCCCAGATTCAGCTCCTGAGACCTCCAGGTATAGATGGAAACAATTCCTCACTGAGATCTATTTGCAAGGTATACAAACACTATAACCCTGAAATCCTCTTGATTCTGCTTTATTCATAATTTTACTGTTTGTTTTTAATCCTAGTACATTAGCTGCTGTTTCTTATGTTATTTTAGGATTATAATTATATTGGAAAAATTTAAAATTATTTTTAAATTACTGTAAGCACCCTTGAGGTTTCTTTCTCTTGAAAAACAGGATATGTGTGTAATATTCTTTAGTCAAGACAATTTACAACACAATAACAATTCAAACTAAACAGTATAACTACATCAATGCCAACAAAGTAATAATGGTAGCCCAGGTCCACCATTCATACTGTAGGCTTGTTGGAATGTAATAGATCTAACTCCCTTTTTATGACCTTGTAAATCCCATAATTCAGGGTAAAATTGAGGAGACTGGATGGTGCTAAATGTTTACTGGCCAGATGCCTTCCTGATGCCATGAGTTTGTATCAGGTATTTTTTTATCTGAGCCCTAAGAGAGAAAGATCTGCCACTACAGATGAGTGAACTCTCTACTTTCCAAGTGGGAGGCAAGTGTCTTTACTAGTAGGCCACCATGCTGCTCAACTTAATGGATCTAACCACCTTATCAAAATGAGTAAGGTGGAATTTTCCTGTATCTTGGAGCAACTTTGACAACTTTAAGATATGTGGACTTCAGTTTTCCAAACTCCTCAGCCAGCATGCTGGGAGTTGAAGTCTAGAGTTGAAGTTCTAAAGCAGGGGTGTCAAACTCATGGCTCACAGGCTGGATGTGTCATGTGCTGGCCCCGACCCTGCCCAGTTTAGTGAATGGGAAAAAAGTCCCAATAAGAACATGATGACACCGTGACAATGCCAGTTTGACACCCCTGTTCTAAAGTCTTGAAGTTGCCACAGTTGAGCATCACTTCCTTAAAGGGAAACTGCTCCATGGTTGGAGTGTCTGCTCTCAAGATGGTCTCCAGGCCCTAGGTCCCTACTCCTTTCATGAAGGAGGTGGTTTCCTCAGTGTCACTTCCTAAAATGAATGAACAAGATAGAGTGAATCCTGGTGGGAGAGGCAATCCTGAAAGCATTCTGATCTCAAACAATGTAGGGCTTTGTAATTTAAAATCTCCTTTATAAGACCCAGAAGCCTTTTGGCAACCAATGCCATGACCAATGTGTGGTGTGATGTTACTAAATTAGCCTTTTCCTGTTAGTAGATGGACTGCTGCATTTTATATCAACTGCAGTTTGGAAATACTTTTCAAGAGCAGAACTCATATAAGGAACACTGTAACAGCCTGCACATGCTGATAAGGACCTGAGTCACTGATATAAAAACAATCTGCTCCAAGAAAAACTGCAATTGATGTCTAAGCCAAAGCTGGACAAAAAAATCCTCCTGGCTGCAACTGCCACCTGCTTCTTAAACATTGACTGAAAATTCAGGAAGATTTCCCACATTGTAGAGGTGCTTCTTTGAGGGAGATGACCCCATGCAGAACTAGCCATGGAAACAAGATCAATCCACTATTATCACCAGCAATTCAAAATTACAGCGATTTATTTTCATCTTCTTATTACCTATCCAGACTCTCACCATCCTCCAGCACTGGGTCAGGACTTCGATAGAATTGCTCAAATTGGCAATATAAAGCTGAGTATGAGCCATATATTGATCACACCTTGCCCTGAACTGACAGATGATCTCCCCCAATAATTTCATATAAATGTTGAATAGTCCCCCATGTTAAAATTTGCTTCTGTGCACTGTGTCTGAATCTGCCCTCTTAGGAAGGAGAAGAACCACTACCAAACTAGCCCTATACCCAATCCTTGGAAGCTGTTCAGATGAATACCATAGTTGAAAATTAATAACAAGTCTACTAGGACTGAGATTGCTCTGTCCAGCTCTTTTTGTCATCAACCAGAATGATTACTACTGTTTCCATCCTAAGCCAACGCCCAAATCCTTCCTAAATCCAGAATCCAGATAATATGCTTCCTTTAGAACCCCCCATAAGCAAAATCCTACTGTGTTCTCCAATAAGTTCCTCAAAAATGGGATCCTGGAAATTGGGTGGAAGTTGACCTCTACAGCTAGTTTGAGAGTGAGCCATATTTATTTATTATCTCTTTTACTCACTTACTGCACTTACTCAAAATCATTAATCAAGCAAATCAAGCAAATAAAAAAGATGCTAAAACTTATCCAACTCACTTTTAATCATGATTACACAAAAATAAACACTATTGATTCTAAAATATATTTGAATTGTTACTATAATAAGCTAAGCTTTTATTTTATGAAATCGTGCTAAAATCTATGTAATTGAAAGGTTTAAAAATTGTTTATTTGATAGGCATTACTAAGTGTCCTAGTTCTTACATTGACTTTAAAATGTCAATTGAAATGTCAGTTTTGTGTGGTGAATATTCTATCTGAATTCAGCCTCAAGTGATGAAAGGTGGCATTTACCATGCCAGGGCAAGTCATTTAAAAGTAGATTTCCTTTCAAAAAAGAGGGGGGAGGCATTTCTCACCACTGAGAAAGCAAAAAACAGAGAGAAGGGAAATTAACACTACAGCTCTCTTATTCAGCCTGTTCAAGAGAGAAAAATACAAATGGCACAGACAGGCATATTAGGCTCACCTCTGGCGCTCTTGTCTATTTTGAAGGGGAAGATGGATAAGAGTGTGCTATAAGCCTCTATTAATTGGAAACTCTATGAATTTTAAGCTCTTCTCCTGGTGATATCCCAGTTGAACTGTTGCAATGATCTCTACATGGGACTGCTCTTAAAGAGCATTTGGAAGTTGCAGCTGTTCCAGGGTACAGTGGCACAGGCAGTAGTTTATCTAATAAAGAATAGAATAGAATAGAATAGAATAGAATAGAATAGAATAGAATAG
>NW_020769338.1:4096978-4109031 GCF_900518735.1 Pseudonaja textilis | reverse complement strand
TTCCTTCCTTCCTTCCTTCCTTCCTTCCTTCCTTCCTTCCTTCCTTCTTTCTTTCCTCATTGGTTATCCCTGTTCATTCCTTCCTTCCACTACTTCTTTCCCTCCTTTCCTCTCATCCTTCATCACTTCCTCCCTCCCTCCCACCCTCACTCCCTTCTTTCTATTATTCTATCCTTCCTCCCTCCTTGTCATTTTGTCATTATCTTCCTTCCCCCTTCTCTCCCTTTCCCTTCTCCTTCCAGGAAGCAGGTAAGGAGTGGAGTGGGGTGGGATGAAGTATTGTGAGACTGACTGGGAAATTGTCATGGAAATTGACAATGAACATCACGTGCTGTGTTTCAGTAGTCCTGCAATACAGCACAGCAGTAGCAATGAACTAGCCACAACTTCCCCAAATTTCATGCTCTCTGGGTAATGGATCCTGGATTTTGGACACATACTATAAATTAGCCCATTGAGGTACCTTGGTTCAAAATATGTTATCCTGTGCTGCACTATTTTGCCCAGTTGAATGTCATGACAATGGGAGTTTTTGCAATTAAGATAGTCTATTTTAACAATAAGTAGACAGCCAATTCAGTGAGGTAGATAAGGTATCAGGCTAGAAACAAAGAAACTATGAAGTATAGTCCTGTCTTAAGCATAAAGCCAGCTGAGTGATTTTGGACCTGTCACTCTCTCAGCTCTAGGAAGCAGACAATGGCAAATCACTTCTGAAAAATCTTGCCAAGAAAACTTCAGACCACATTGACTTGAAAGGGCCATATGTGAATAAATAAGAAAGGAAGATTTAATCATATCCTGGATCACATGCTCTGTTATTTCACTTTCTTTTTATGATACAGCAGGTCTTCAAATAATTGAAGCATGCTTCCTCATCCCATTTCATCCTAGTTGCTGTTACTAAAGGAATAGAACCACATAACTCCACAGTTGCTTTATTAGTAGCATTCCTAATTTGGCCTTGGTGCTGAGAAAGTTTTGCAATCATTTCTACAGAAGCAGGAACACAAAACCAAGTGTCTTCCCACACCACAATTGTTTTCCCTTCCCAGTCCCTCAAGGTCCTTCAGTGATCATCTTCACTGTAACTAGCCTTGCAACAGTTGAGACAGTGGTGGAATTCAAATTTTTTTACTACTAGTTCTGTGGGTGTGGCTTGATGAGCGTGGCAGGGAAAGGATACTGTAAAATCTCCAGTCAGAGGTGGTATTTGCCAGTTCTCTGAACTACTCAAAATTTCCGCTACCAGTTCTCCAGAACTGGTCAGAACCTGCTGAATTCTCTGAACTGAGAACAGAAAGTCATTACCACACCATGAACTTCTGCAGGTCCAAAACAAATATCCCTCACCCCACCACACCCCCTTAACACAAAAGAAAAATGGATTTACTCTGTCTCTATCTAGCCACGTTCCTACCCAAGGATTGTGTGCATCTTTATAGTGTCCTGCAGAAAAAAAACATTGAAAATAGTTCTGATGGGGGTAGTTGGAAAGCCTTCAAGTCACCTTTTTACTTTAAAGGCAAGATGAGGCAGTGTCCTGCCAATTGCAAACACAGCCCACTCACAAGTTCAACTGTAGCATTTTCAACACAATAATAGTTTTACAACAATGAAACAGTTTGTGTAGCTGAGCCAGACAAAAATCAATGCAGTTCTCAGACCCAACTAACTGAATGGATCAGGAAGTCTAGAAGTAGTTTTGAGAATCCTCAAATGGAAATGCCTGGGCCCTAACAGTGTATCATTCTTTCTCTGCCTGAAATATGTTTTTTACAGTCAAATAAGTGTTAGATTTTTATAGGTCTCTCTCTTGGATGAAGGAATTGGTTCTGCCTTAAGCCCAGTATATCTTCAATATCTTCATTAATGTCTTAGATAAGGGAATAGAAGGGGAACTTACCAAATTTGCAGATGATACTAAGCTGGCAGGAATAGCTAACACCCAAGAAGATAGGCTCAAGATCCAGATGGATCTTGATTCTTGACAGACTAGAACACTGGGCCATATCTAATAAAATGAAATTCAATGTAGAGAAAAGTAAAGTCCTACACTTAGGCAAGAAAAACCAAAAGTACACATATAGACTGGGTGAAACCAGGCTCAATAGCAGCAACTGTGAGAGGGGTCTTGGAGTCTTAGTGGACAACCAACTCAATATGAACCAGCAGTGTGCAGCAGCAGCCAAAAAAGCTAATGCAGCTAATGCTATGTTGCATTAACAGAAGGATACAATTGAGATCAAGGGAGGTACTAATAGCCTCTATAAATCTATAAACCCCCACACATAGACCACACCTAGAGTACTGCATCCAGTTTTGGTCTACCTGTTATCTGTTTGTTCCAATATCTTTTCAATTCACTTTAAACAAGTAGGCTGTCAAGTCTCCAAGGGGAGATGTCTCTCCCCACCTCCTAAGACAGCCAAAAAGAAAAATATTAAATCTCTAAGAACAAGCAACAACTTTCCTACTTGCATTCTGAAAATAACCATGCAAGTAAACAGAACATACTGTACAGGTACAAGAACAATTTTAAGCCACAGTAACCTATGCAACTCAATAGATTATGCATGGTGGCCCACAGAGAAGCTTGCTGAGTAGCAAGACTAGTTCTTTGTCCCTTACACAAGAACAGAGATCTCCAAACTTAAAGTTGCCAAGTTTGAGGACCTCTGCATAGGAATAACAAAATAACAGAGTCTAAAGGGATCTTGGAGGGCTTCTAGCATCAATCAGGGACATTATGCCATTTCAGCTAAGTGGTTGTCCAAGATCATCTTTAAAAAGTTCCAGTGATAGAGCATAACTTCTGAAGGCAAGCCATTCCACTACCTTTATAATGGGGCTGAAGTTTTCAAAAGTAGAGTGATATTTAAAGAATCCAACTCCTTCTTGACAAAATGCCCAAAGCAACAGCTTGCTCACATAGCAGTTTTCTCTTTCTCCTGTATTATCAATTTGATTCTTCCTGCTGAGTCAGGTCAGGGTGGTCTTTTCCAGCCAGGCCTGTGATGCAGTCTGCTCCTCCACCTGGTTCTTCAAATGGTAATCTCTGACCAGCATAGATACCAGGAAATTTCCTTATATTGGAAACTTCCTTCCTTTGCCTCCATCTCATCTCCATGTCTCTCATGAGTCTCCCATCCTTTGTCTTTTAATCCTTTACCTTTTTAGTTTGCCTCTTTCTAGGCTAACCTTTTTCTTTTCTTCTTAGTTTTATCCGTAATGTGGGTTACAAGCTAAACTATAACAATTATTGCTCTCTGTATATGTCTGTATCTGCGTTCACAACATCTTTCCTAACTTTTCTGAGTTTTGTTTCTGCCTCTTTGCTCCTTCCTTGGCCAGAGGTTCCTAATTCTGATTTACTTCTCTGACTCCAAATTATCATCAGCCTCTTCCTCTTCTCCTTAACCTCTATCTCAATTTTCCTTGGTATCTTTGAGGATGCTATGGTTCTCATTTTCTCCAGGTGTACCTTGTCAAACAGATTTTTCTCTATAAAAGTCTCTTAGAAAACTTCTGGCATTTTCACCAAGCTTTAATTTCCATACTTATTTCACAATCTAATTTCAACCAAATCTCTTCCATACTGACTTGTCTGAAGCAGTCTGCTTCGTAGATGTAATGTGTAGATGTAAAATTCTTTGAATGATAAGTAAGATTTGGGAAATCCCTGGGAGAAAAAGCCTTGCAATGTTATTTTTGCATTTCATATTTTCTATAAATCCCTGATGCATAGTATATAGAGTTGTTGAGAATTGGATGCCATATAAGCTTAATAAATAAGTATTGTTGTTAGAGTTTGTTTTGTTTTTTGTTCCTTCAAGTCAGTGTTGTTTCCTGGCAATTGTCTGGACTGTCCTTCCATATTACTTGGGAAGGTTTTTTCGAAATAATTTACCTTTGTCTCCTTCCTCGGACTGAGAGAAAGTGACTGATTCAAGATCATCCATCTGGCTTTCTACCAAAGGTAAGAGTAGAACTCACTATCTCCTAGTTTCTAGCCTGATGCACTAAACTGATTCACTAAACAAGAAGATCTGTGAGATAAATTCCCTTTTTCTTTTAGGGATTCTTCTGTATTCTGGTCCTTGGTGCTCTCTGAGTGTGATTGATTTTTGGAGGCATTTCATGTTTATGTAGTGTATATTGAAGATGGTGGTGACCCTTTGAGAGCGGTATGCAATGAAATTTCATTTTAATATATGTCAATTAGTGTACATTCAAAGTGACAATAAAATTATTCTAACTCTAAGTCTAAGTCTTATTACTTAACTAGGAAACATCATCCATTACTTGAAGGAAATAAGGTTTGCTCTTTTCATATACCTGTGATTTGCCCTGTCAGGATTGGTGAGACTGTTCTTGGTTGTTCTCAATTAACCAAATAAATATCCTAAATAAATAAATAAAAAACACCAGCAGCCACAAAAGGAGGAAAAAAAGGAGTCATCTACAACATACAGTGTAAGTACTGTAACAACCACTATGTAGGATAGGACAAACAGGCAGAAGGCTAACATAGCACAACCATGAACACCAAATAGCAAACAAAAGACACAATAAAAACTCCTTAATTTCACAACACATGGACAGACTTAATCATAGCCTTACCTGGAAAACTGTGAGCATTCTAGACTAAACAAAATCCAAAACACTAGGGCAGTAGTTCTCAACCTTTTCTTCTCCACAGATCCCCTTTAAATGCTTTTTGTGACCATGGACTATGGCCACAGACCACCAAGACTCAACTCAAGATTTAAATCATAACATTTCTTCAAGCTTTCATGGACTCCTGTGATGACATCAATGACCCCAGGTGTCCACAGACCACAGGTTGAGAACAACTGCAATGGAGAATTTCTGGAAGCCTAGCATTTAGACAAATCAGCCATCAATAGAACACAGGGAGATAAACAACATCTATATAGCACTCAAAAGAAACAATCAAAAAGCCAAAATGGGGAAACAAAAAGACCAAAAGAAAACCTCACCAGCAATCAATATCCAGATGAGCAGAGATAAACACCAAGATTAACATCAGACCAACAATCAAGAAGCAAACAATAACCCAATCAAGGAACTCTATTCTGATTCTAAATTCACTTGATTTGAAATTCACTTACCAATGCAGACAAACAAGCTTACAGTAAACAACAACCTAATCAAGGAATTACCAGATACACATCCATCAACTTTGATAGCAACAGATTCTAATACATAAAGAGAAAGCAAACCCACTCCATTCTAGCATTGATGATATTGCTCAGTTTCGTAGTGAAACATCTGAAAAAAGCAATCAAGTCAGAGAGCACCAAGACTCCACAGTTCAACCCTGAGTTATTCTCTTTTATTGGTATCTGTCGTCACTAGTTGTCATATCTTTCCTTTCTTAGATATTTGCATACATAGATGCCTTCAACAATTCCTATTTTCTCATAAACATTTTTCATGCTAAAACAAAACCTTTTTATTTTTTTCTTCGTTTTTGTGTCTCGTGGTACCACTGTAACCTCCCTGCTACAGTAAATCAAAACACCAAGGAACAGGTTGTTCTTTTATTTTTACATTCGTCTGTCCATTAAACTTCGTTGCAAGGAAGAACTGATGGTTCACATTCACAAAAACAAAGGAAGAGTTTAATTCTGCATATATTTTTTTGCTTGAACTTTTCAGTCTAAAATGATAGCAGGAACAGCAATGGAAGAAATCACCTTTCTTGGCTATCTTTCCATGGCTAAAATGGTTTTCAATATTTATTCATATTCAGCACTTTAGAATCTGTCCCATACAGAGCATTTTGAAATACAAAGAATTTTATGTACAGTATCTCAGAAATAACTCTCTAGAAACTAGAAGATATGACATTATGACTTCCTTAGAGAGAAAGATGAAATAAAATATCTGAAATTCATTCCTGTCCTACTTAGCCATCACTACTATTCCAATGAATGTTATTTGTTAGCATATTACTAAAGGCAGCCTTCTTCACTTTTCTTTTTCTTCCTTCAATTTCAATTATAACTTGATGTTTTCAATTGCACCATTTATTCCTAAGTGACTGTTGTGCTAGAGAAATGCAGTCAGGCAATGTATTCATTAGATCTATTGTAGTGGAACTTGGGTATGGGAGAGCAGATTTTATTATCAATCTATTTAATTTCAAGATAGGATTTAGTGGAAATCAATGTTAAGGAATGCATAATTGCTAAATCTTCTTAAATTAATAGACTCATTCATTAAGCTTTTCCCCAATTAAAAAAATACTTAGCTAGTATTTCCTTTGACTCTTCCTGATTAATTAGCCAAGTATGAATAGAACAATTTGAAGAGATCAGATGGTAGAATCTAAATATCAATTCCAAGATGAAAACAAATTTGGATGTCTTTATGTTTGTAAATTATTGCTATCAGCCCAAATTAAATCCACCATAGAAAAAAATTACTCTTCACTGAAGATTATACCACATTATAGTCCATAATCTTCAGTGTTGGTCTAGCATAAACTGTAGATAGATGCTTTCTGTTCTCCTAGTCTATAAGTGGAAGAGAACATTTATGCATGAACTGTGAAATCAATGAGCTTGGTTGTTTTCTTGCAGATTTGTCATTATCCAACTAGGTAACATCCTCAGTGCTAGAATGGAGTGGGGTTTGGTCTCTGTTTATATTATGTTAGTGGGGGTGTTGTTTTCTTCTTTGTAGTTCCTTGTTTGGGGAATTATTTGCTGCTTTATTGTTATATTTTCCATATCTTGTGTTATTTGTGCTATAGGAGGTTCAGTGATCAGGCACATTTTGATGAAGTTGCACAGGTATCCATTTGTTGCAAATATTGTATAAGTGGCCTGCTGTTCAGGGTTGCTGTAGTACATTTGTGTGCATCTAAATATGTTCCTATGCAGCTTCTATTGTAGGAAGTTGGGTTTTAAAATCATCCACACTAATCAAGTGCTATTCCAGATGGCTACAACTGAGAAGATCCATTTCCTTGATCCCAGAAGTCATTATGTTTTATTGAGAAGACCTGGAGCATACCCACTTTTTCTTCAATGTACCAGATAGGCAGAAACAATTGGAGATAGGCAATACTATAATTAACCAGGCCTTAAGCCATACAGTCCTTTATAGCTGATGACATGGATGTTTGCAGAAACTTGCTGTTTTTAACTGAAAAACAAAAGCAACATAAGAGCTTCCATCAAGACAACAAAAGTAGGATTGTTTGAATGTACAGTTGTCACCATTCTGCCCCTGATGTTCCCCTTCATAGATTCCACTGTTTGGAAATATGTTGGAGCTGCATTAAAAGTTCTGGGAGAAGAAGATACATTATTTAGGTGCCTAAAGCTTTAAGGCTCTATACTAAAGTATATTTGATGCTCTGATGAATTGGAACTTTTGATATGTGCGGGAGGGGACTATGCAAAGGGTAGGGAAACAGAAGTAAAATAAATGAGAAGAATGTGTGATTCTTTAATTGTGTTTGTTTCAGCTTAGTTTTTACTCATTCTAACATTCCCATCTGGTTCATCTAGCAAAGAAATCCAAATAAATAATAAAACCAGATGATTATTTATTGTCACAGAACTAGCAAAGCCATATTTGTCTTCTTATTTATTTATTTAAAACATTTATATAGTCTCCCTTCTTATGCTGAATTCTTGCTGAAGAACATGTATTTTAGAATGAAGAATCATTCCAATGACCTGTGAATGCACAGTGAATTTTACATACACTTGCCTGTTATGGTAGTATGATAATTAGCTGGTACTTTTTAATAGTATATTTCTGCTATCTATCTATAGGGCACAATGATTGAACTTTCATTAGTTCCCAGTTGGATATGGAAACTTTGCACTGATAAATGAAAGTATTTATCAAGAGGCTTAATTTATTTCAGTTATTGATGCAAAACAATTTTAAGATACATTTTCAAGTCAACCATCTTACTGATAATGAACTGGAGGGTTGATGATTAAGTCAATTGGTTTGGTTTAACATACCCCAAACCCAAAGCTTACTTTCAAATATCAAGATTCTGAACTTTATCCTCTTGAGACCATTCAGATGGAACTGTCAAGAACATTGTAAGGTGCTAAGAGTTTGACTTTATGTTGCTGAATAGAATATTAGTCTGATTCAATTATATATACTTGGGAATGGGATCTAAACATGAAAAAGGACATAGAACTATGCTAAGGATCAAAATCCTACTCTCTGACCATGAAAATGATAGTCTTCTTCAGATATACAAAACAGAGATATAAATTTACTCGCATATCAGAGTGGATTTCTTAAAGCAGATGGCACCTTTTTTTGGCTCATGTGTAAGCCTGAGAAAAAGTCAGACTGTTTTAATGAATAGCAGTAGGTGTTACATTTCTGCAGGTGCAAAGCACCTATTCTAACCTTTTTCCCAACCCAAGTAGGACAAAATATGATACAGTTTGACGGGATGAACATATTCATCCTAACTTCTTCTGAACCCAGATAAATTGTCCCTGCTTTTCATAAAACATGAAAAGATTTCTCTTTTTCTTTTCTTTTATTAACCTATAAATATGTTTGAGGACATCTGGTATAGCTATCTTGTTGTAGCAGTCAGTGTCTAGATAGATGATCAAACTGTCCATTCTACTTTAACAAATCTTCTCCAGCATCAAAATTGAAAAGTGTCAATATTATTTCCTGCTTCTTTAAAATTAGACATTTCAATCTGAACATAGGTCCCACTGAATTCAATGAGATTCAATCCCAGGAAACAGTGTAAAATATTACAGTGTCCCTTAAATAACAATAAGGTAATATATTAAGAAATATAAAATGGTCACATGGTACTTTAAACATTTGGACAAGCATTCTATGCAACTGCATAAAAGAAAAAAGACAATTTTTTTCTCAAATTAACGATTGCAAACATGATAAGAGATAGCAAGAGCAACACCAAACTGAACTTGCTTACTCTAAAAAATGTAGTAAATAAGTAGGCTTAAACCCAGACGTGGGATTCTACCGGTTTGGACCCGTTCGGGCAAACCCTTGTTATGATTCTGTGCAGTTTGGAGAACCAGCAAATCATGCCACTGGGTGGCCCCATCCACCCCACCTGGCCCCTCCCACTCCTTATCTTTCCTTGGCTGCCCAGGCTGGTCTCTAGTTCCTCGCCCAGGCCCAGCCTTAGATCTGCAGTGACACCTTGCCCCCCCCCCCCCCGGGCGTACGCACAGGAAAATGAAACAGGTGGCGAGTGCGCAGGGCCTGGCATCCCTGGGTACTGCTTGCTGAGTGCTGCCCTTCACCCAGGATGGACTGGATGCAAAATCATCTGGTGGCAGGCCTTAAGTAACATTCCCATATTTATTTTACTCCATGAGTGGCCCACCCACTATTTCATTTACCCCTTCTGTCTGTGCCTCTTTCCCAAACTGTATACTTGTCTTCCCCACTCCCTCCCTCTCTCCCTCTCTCTCTACACACACACACACAGGTCCATGGAAAAATTGTCTTCTATGAAACCAGTCCCTAGTGCCAGAAAGGTTGGGGTCTTCTGAATTAGACCATGCAGGGTCTCTACAAGAGAGCCTTTTAAGGATTACGTATTAATAGAAAAGCAACTAACTTAGCTTTGATCCTAAATGTTAAAGCTGTTGCACATAAAAACAGGGGAGCTCTGATCAATTATCACAGCCACATTTTTTATCTGAGTGGAGGGCCTGGGAAAGGTGTCAGAATAACAGAATAACACTTAGAAGGGACTTGGGGTGGGGGTGGGGGGGAACCTATACCATTTCAGAGAAATAGCTGTCCAATCTTTTCTTAAAAACCTCCAGTGTTGGAGCACCCAGAACTTCCAGAGACAAGCAGTTCCACTGGTTAATTGTTCTCACTGTCAGGAATTTCTCCTTAGTTTTAGGTTGTTTCTCTCATTCAATTTCCATCCATTGCTTCTTGTTTTGCCTTCTGCTTCTTTGGAAAATACATTGCCCCACCCCCCACTTTTTTGTGGCAGCCCCTTAGAAGCCTGTCGCCTATCACACTCTTGGGCAAAGCATGTGAGCCATTTCCTCCTTTCAGTGGTCCATGAAAGTACATTTATACTATATAGATATTACATTATATTTCTACTTTATTAAGTCAAAAAAAGGTGAACAACATTTTTACAGAACTATAGAGAAGTTGAGGCTGGGTGTGACAAGGAATGGCTGGGAGAGGAGGGGCCAATCGAGGCACCCTTGATGTGAGTGACATTGAGTTGGCCACACCCACCCAGTCACATGACCACCAGACCACGCCCACACAGTCACATGATCACCAAGCATGTCCACCCAGTCCACTAAGCCATACCCACCCAGTCAAATGATCACCAAGCTACACCCACAAATTAGGCCACACCCACAGAACTGGTTGTTAAAAAAATTGAATCCTACCCCTGCTTAGACCTGATTAGTGTTTGTTTGGAAGACTATTAAAAATGCTAGGCTGGACCATGAAGATGAAAAAAAATATTATGCAAAGAAGACAATGGCAAACCATTACAATATTATTGTCACAATACACACACACATATATACACACTAACTATAATGGATGTATCAATGACAAACTGAACTGTATAGAAGTTTATTTATTTACAACATAATATATCATAAACAAAGCAATCCAAACCCTATAGAAGCCCATCCAAGTTAGAAAAATGCACTTATGAAGCTAGTACCAATAGTAGATCACAAATGAGCAAGATCAGAGTTAGATCAAGATCTAGAGTTTACTCATAAGCTGGAGTAGCTGAAGAGCTGCCATTCCTAATATTTATAACCAATTGAAGAAATCATGTACTTCTAAAAGGAGCCCAAAATAGAGTTATCTGCTCATTCACACATACAGTCCCAGTTTTTAGAAATGGCAGATATTGCTATCCTACTCCAACCCACTTTGCAGTAGGCTATAATTTATTATCTACATTTTAGTTCCCAAGTAGCTATAGGTTACTGATTTTTTTTATGATAGAAAACAATGGTGTCTCCTGCTTTTCTAAATCAAGCTTTCATAATTTACAATACCAAACTAAAATGATTAAACCTGGGATATTTATATCTAAAACTTGCCTTTTCTCCAATAAAAGAAAAGGCAAGTTTCTGCTAACTCAAATGTATTTCAACAATATCTGATGTGAATTTAAATGCAGAGTTCTGATATTTTATTGTACTACATCCATGGCTAGCTTTCAAACAATGAAAACCATTCTAAATGGAACAAAATGGGGAAGGAGGAAGACCAGGCAAGCTTAGCTCTCTTCTTTGCAGAAAACCCATTCATAGTTGCATGAATTGTGAACAGAGAAGAAAGATCCTAGCAGATTCCATTCTATATTGTTATCTGCATTACGAATATTATGTCTGTTTTTCACGTCTAGAGAAAAAAACCCTCAATCTAGTACTCTTTCTTTTATATCCCTAAGTTAAGCTTAAATTTAATGATTCCCAAACACAAAGAAGCAAAGTATTCTGAGCTAGTAAACAGAAAACTGCTGAAAGAGAGATGTTTAAAGGATTGGTACCAATTCATCTCTGCCAAGAAGTTATACATCGAGAATTCTAAACTAGATGGTCCATAAATGGATCCACATACTACATATGAAAAAGAATACACTTTTCATCATTTATCAAAAATGTTAATCCTTTTTATTGAATTCAGTGTCCTTATTTCCAAATAATACATATATATGACCCTTTTAAAATTAAGTGGTGAACAGGGCAATTCTTTATTTCACATATTGTTTTGCTTAAAACAACCCTAACACTTCTCATAAAAACATTCAAATTATTTACAAATATAAAAATATTACAAGTAAGCTTCTGAGCAATATACTGCAGTTAAGGCTACCAGTATCTGTTTGCAAAAAATAATAATAATAATAATTCAGAATCTTATTGCTTTCATCAAAGAAAAAACACAATATGTGGCATAGGGAGAGAGAGGGAGGAAAAAAAAAAAAGAGAGAGAGAGAGAGAGAGAGAGAGAGAGAGAGAGAGAGAGAGAGA
>NW_020769338.1:4062499-4096191 GCF_900518735.1 Pseudonaja textilis | reverse complement strand
AAGAAAGAAAGAAAGAAAGAAAGAAAGAAAGAAAGAAAGAAAGAAAGAAAGAAAGAAAGAAAGAAAGGAAGGAAGGAAGGAAGGAAGGAAGGAAGGAAGAGAAAAAAAGGAAGAAAGAGTAAGAAAGAAAAAGAAATAGGGAGAGAGAGACAGTGGTGTGTGTGAGAGAGAGAGAGAGAGAAAAAGAAAGGAAGGGAGAGAAAAACAGAAAGAGACAAAGAAAGAGAAAGAAAGAAAAAGAAATAGGAAGGGAGAGAGAGACGGAGAAAACTCTGTGCTAATATTTTTAATTGTTCCATTATTTATCATGTGTTAATATTTTACACTGTCCCTACACCTAGAGTGATTCTACTGCTTTTCTTTTGCCCAGGGCTACCATATATTTTTCAGGGTTTACATGCATTCAATGTCTATAGTCCAGAGCATAAATACATGTGTGTTTAACAGAGTTGAAAGGGAGTTTGGAGGTCTTCTAGTCCAAGCCCCTGCTCAGGCAGGAAAACTGAGGATGCCAAACTCTGAGTAGAGGTACTGGGAAAGGTGTCAGAATAACACTTAGAAGGGACTTTTGGGGAAACCCTATACCATTTCAGAGAAATGACTGTCGAGTCTTTTAAAAATTTCCAGTGATTGATCACCCAGAACTTCTGGGGATGAGCAGGTCCACTGGTTAATTGTTCTCACTGTCAGAAAGTTTCTCCTTAGTTTTAGGTTGCTTCGCTCTTTGTTCAGTTTCCATCCATTACTTTTTGTTTGCCTCCTGGTGCTTTGGAAAATACATTCCCCCCCCCTTTCTTTGTGGCAGCCCCTTAAAAGCCTGTTGCCTATATCACACTCTTGAGTAAAGCTTGTGAGCCATTTCCTCCTTTCAGTGGTCCATGAAAGTACATCTATAGTATGCAGATAATAAAGTCAAAAAAGGTGAACAACATTTTTACAGAACTATAGATTAATTGAGGCTGGGTGATAAGGAATGGCTGGGAGGGGAGGGACCAGATGAGGCACCCCTTGATGTGAGTGACATTGAGTTGGCCATGCCCACCCAGTCACATGACCACTAAGCCACACCCACCCAGTCACATAATCACCAAGCCACACCCACCAACTAAGCCACGCCCACAGAACCGGTAGTAAAATATTTTGAATTCCACCACTGCAGCTAGCAGGTGATCACACCCCAAAAGATTTGGCAGAGCTTAGTCTCAAAGATGCTAGCTAGCTGGTTAAGTTTAAAACTGTACTGGTTTAAATTCATTCTCTGCTTCTGTTGTGTTCATTCTATATATTTTTATTATGGTAATAACTCTTTTATCATTAGAGGTTCTGCAGTTTTTAATAGTGAAGGCTGACAGATCAATACATCAGACTCCAGAATTTTCCCTCACAAGGAGATTTCTTCAATAAAGCAAATCATCCTTACACAGTCACTGAAAAATCACAATAACATTTGCTTTATTATAGCTCAATTTTATCCAGAAGTCTGCACGGTCTCTTGGAAAGTAACAAAGTAATCCATAAAATGATTCCCACAAAACGTTTGATTTTCAGTCAGAATAACCTGCAAGATCATTCTTGAAGAAATCACATGAAAATGTACAACAAAGTGGACAATAAAATCCAGGCAAAAGAGCCAGCTTCTGGATTGAATTGCGCTTTAGTGGCAAAAGACTTCAGAACTGACCAAGGAAATAAAGATACTGGACTTAAATTCATACATGGCTGAAAAAAATGACAAAACAACATATAGACTTGAAACCAGAAATATTTTTATTGGGTATCTTACCTGAAAGATACAGTAAAGAATTGGCATATTTGATTACAAATGTTTGACAGCAGCTAGAATTATATTTGCTAAAAATTGGAAAAGTGGGAAAATACCGACAGAAGAGGAGGTGATTATGAAAATAATGGAATGTGCAGAAATGAGTAAATTGACATTAGCAATTAGATAGCAAGAAGATAAAGAGTATTATAAAATTCGGGATTTATTTTATCAATGGTTAGAAAAGAGAATAGGGAAATAGGATATAATACAATATAAATATAATGATAGAATAAAGATAAGACAATGTAATACATTATAATGGATTATAATGAAATGAATGATATTATGAATTGAGATGTTTTAAAAAACTGAAATTTGCTAGAAAAGGATGATATAGTCTATAAGTAAAGTCCAATAATTTTAATAATGTAGTTAGAAGGAAAGGACTGTTGATATTGTGCACAAGAAAATTTGTACTGACTGACACACTATACAATGGTTGGAAGGTTTTATGTTTTGTGTTTATGTTTATGTTTGTCTATGTTGTTTAAAAAAATTTTTAAAAAAGAATTGATCAAGGAAACAAGCATGTTTTCAGGATTTTAGGACCATGTAAGTTGAAATCCCATGCAAACTATTAGGAGAAAGCAGATAATTTTGCAGAGTGATGATAAGCAGAACAACAACAACAATCTGAATAAAATTTCTAGGGAAATCTCTAGCACAAATACACTAGGAGAGAAAACAAAATGGAAGAGAAAGTTTGTTGGTAGAAAATCAACAACAAAAATAGCAAATGTTGAACATCATGTACTGTTTTTGAAGTGTTTCTACACATTTTGTTAGATTACCTGTAATGCTCTTAATCCTTTCTAGGTAAACATCCAAAAAATTTACATGACATCTCTTAAACCTCTCTAGACACAAAATCTTCCAAAACTGGAGTGTATTGTTTTTTTCTCACACAAAGGAATACACTTGTTTTGGGAGATTGACCAACAGCCAACACCATCACATTCTAAAGGAAACAAGGTAATAGTAAAGAATTCATTTAGTTCATAACAAAAATGAAATCTTATTTAATGTTAATGTACTGAAGATGACCAAAAAGTACATCAATACACAGACTATACTCTTTTCTAACTCATTCAAAAAGCAATTTGGTTGCAATTATCTGAAGAGTACTATCAGCAAAGATATCTACAACATGTGGTCAAAAAGTTCAAGTTAGTGTTTTAACCACATTAAAGATCCACCTATGCAATGCCCATAAAAATGGGTGGAGTTTCAATTGCAGTATCACAGTCATTATCTTGATTTTATTGATCATATCCTGAAGGATATTGCCAGCTTTTCAAGGTCCTGGACAGCCCTTCTCTAAGTCATCTGAAAAGACAATGTGCTGCGCAGATAGGAGTACATGGAACTGGAGAACTAGGAAGAGCTATTACTTTGGCGGAATTATTCTTGGTTCATCCATACGTTAAAATTACACAACCACCAGTGCTTGAATTGATTAATCTTGTTCATTCAGTGAGTACCTCTCAAAATGAGTACCCCACATAGAAACAAAAATGTCCTGTCTTTCTAGATATCCATAGTATGATCCCGATTTTTTTTTAAAAAAAGATGGAAGTGCAGTGAATGCATCAGAAATATATCAGGTTTTACCAAAGGAGCTTTTGCAAAAGGAAACTGGACTGTGTTGCCTTTTAAAAGTCCAATTTTCTTTTTAAAAAACATCTTTGGGAAAACCATGACCTGGAGACTGAGAATCTTCATAGACATAGCAGGTATTACAACAAATCTAAAAATTAAGAATCCAGGGGCACCTTGCTGTTTATTGTTCCTTTTGCTAGCACTATCTATCAATTGTCATGTATTTCCTGGGATTGCTATATTCTCAAAGTGCAGATGCAAAGCAGAATGCTGCCTGAAAAATTATAGACCCTAAACAGCCAGAATCAAAGCAACATACCTGGGACAACTTTATGTGCCTTGTCCCAGGCCCCCTTGTATTTATATGTCTCTTCTTCTCTCCTCAAACAGAATGTTTTTTTCTAGCCATGTTCATTAGATGTCTATTTATCATCATCTTCTTCATCATCATCCTCTTGCTGAAAACTTGATATTTTTGCAACTAATTAAGGACAAAGCAACTTGACTAAATATGAACATTAAATATGAAAATTAACTTTAGTGTGTTCTTGAATGGATGTAAGGCTCCTCAAACTTAACTGGACTCACATCTGGATAGTGATATATAGCAATTTATCCAAATTTTCTATAGGACAAAAACCTTTATAAATTGACCAAGAAAAATGTGATAAGATTAGGAAATGTTGAAAAATTTGCTACTAGATTACTTCTATGATGAGTTTATTGCTTAATTTACTTAATTCTCTAATATTGTTTAATTGTTTAATTAAATGTAAAGCACTGTGAAGTGGTAAATGCTATTGCTAATGCTAATGCTAATGCTAAATGCTATTGTTAAATGCTAATGATAAATGCTATTGTTAATTCTGTAAGAGTCTGAAATCTTCTAGACCTACTGAATCCACTGACTGTGTAGGGGAGAGATTATTCAGTTGACTTTCTTCCTTATTTTGACATTTTAACTTTGATCAAAATAGGTTCACAGAATCTTTTCCAGAATGAGGATATAAAAAGTTATTTATGTCTAGGGTGTCAAGAAATCATTATCTGAATTATTTTTATTGGATTTATTTGAAAAGTAACTTTGGGGGTGTCTGCCCCTGTTGGAATCTGATTTGGAGGAGGAGGCTGAGTAGCTGACAGGGAGTGGGAGTGTGGCTCCATTGGCTGTGGAAGAAACTGGGGAAAGGCAAAGGCCAACTGGGAGAAGTAGAGCAAGGGAGAGGAAATTCGGAGGAAGACCCAGGCCCACCCCCTCTTCATCCTAGGGCACGCAGGGAGGAATGGAGAAGGGAGCAATGTGAGTTGAGTGGCTTACGGGAGAGAAAAAGGCCCTGATTCCCTTCATTAGCTGCAGCTGGGAACACAGTGCTTAAAAAGGGAAGCTGCACACAGCAAAGTTGTTGGGAGCAAATCGTGAATTATCTGGTATCGTCGAGGCTTATCTGGGTTCCTGGTGTCTTCCCAACTGTGTGTGTTTTGATTGGCTTTCAAGTTTGCAATTCCTTCTCCTGCCCTGTCAAGTTAATTACTGCAGCTTGGTTTGTGTGGATTTTTATTTACAGTTTGTATGTACTTTGTTTTCGGACTGAATTTCCTCCATTTAAAGACTGTTCTTGAAAGAGTTGTTTTTCTCCAGCCGAAGGTAACCTGGACATTGGGAGCAACGTTGGAGGTATTACAGGAACTCTTCTTACTTATGTGACTGTGTTGCCTTTGTGCCATGTCCTGGGTCATCACAGGGGGACTTGAGAGACAGAATATTTTCCAAGGGATAAGGGAAATACAAATTACGGATGGATGGGTGTTGTGCTAAAGCATGAGGCAGACTGAACTAGGTAAAGGTCAAATCTCTCAGGTTGGACTCTGTCAGTCCATTTGTTCAGATTGCAAAACTGAAAATTTGTTATTGCCTTCTTCTGCTTTTTTTTAACCTCTCAGTTGTACTTATTATCCTAAGGTTTTTCTGATGGTGTCCCATCCAAGCATGAACGAATTCTTATTCTACTTAGCTCTTCAAGTAGAATCAAGGTCAGCTCGGTCCTGCATGTCTCTATCTCTAAGTCTGAAATATTGGCAGGTATGACCTGGAAATGGAGAGATATTAACTTTTGCACCAAAGGAAATCCATAACATTTTCTAAAGTTCTTTTTTTTCTCCTTCAAAAAGTTTGGATGGAAGAATGTAAAGGATAGATGAAACTTGAATAGATTAAAGCCTAAGCAGACATATCTGCTTTTCTTTAAGCGTGAAAGACACCTTTGATTAATGGTTTGTTCTACCCCAGCTAGCATTACAAATCTTGAGTAAATATGCCCAGGACATAAATGTGCGGGGTGTTTAAATATAGAATAGGCTGCATATTCAAGAAACATTGAAGAATTTCCATAGGCCATGGAGCAGAAATCTAATGATCTCCTTCCCTCTGTCAAGCACACTTTGCAAATGGACTTGGCATAGAGATGCAAGCAGTATTTCAGCATAATTTACCTCTACTGCAGAGCTCTTAAATGCTTTGACAACATTGCTATGACGTGTAATTGTTCAAAATAATGTTTTTTCTAAATGTCTTATCTATTTCAGCGTGTTGTATTTTAGTTACTGGCTACATCCATAATCATTTTAAAGAATTAGCAGTCTCTGATCCTCAAAAGTAAGATGCGTCAAGGGAAAAGTCCAATAAATAGCGAAGTTCTCTTTAAAAGAAAGATAACCAAGCTACTGTTGATATATGTTTAATTTTCTTTTTATTTAAGATATGGGACCTTCCACTTTCAATTACTGTTGAAATTAAAATGTGGCTGTATGATTAAGAGAAAGGCAACATTTCAATTAAACTGCTTCATTTTAATTCATGAGACTTTCAAGCCCAGAATGACAAATGTAAAGATGAAAGTCAGAAATGACTGCAGAAGCTTCAGAATGCTGCACTGAGGTCAACTAGAGAGGTATTTGAAGGATCTCACACTCCTTACAAGGATGAAAGGGCCATTATGTCTTCATGCTACAAGATCCATTCTATGCAACAAGGAGTGAAGTTTGAGTTACAATGGCACAATCCTGCTTTTGCCACCCCACCTTCCCATTAAAAATGATATCAAAAATAATTGCTTTATATCAAATGATATTTTTAGGATTTTATTAGCCTGATTTATAAATCATTTATTCTATGCCTTGATTTTCAGCATAGCAACAACAACAGAGAACAGGTCTGAGGGGTCCTTGATGCTCTTTGAGCTTGGTTATTTTTTTGCAGACATTTCATTACCCAAACTAGGTAACAACATCAGCGTTCGTATCTTTGGTGCTTTCTAAGCTTGCTTGTCTAGGACAATGAAACATCTGCAAGAAAACAAACAAGCTCAGAGAGCACCAAGGATCCTTCATATCAACCCTGAGCTATAAGTATTCTCCTTTGTTAGAGAACAGGTCTCAACCTGTACTTCAAGTCCACTATCATAAGTCATCTTTTCTTGGTGCTAAACAAACCCAGTGTCCTCAGTCTTTCCTCCTCAGGCTAAGTTTCTACTTGTCTGATTTTCTTTGGTATCCTGTATTCAGCAGATTCTGACCAGTTCTGGAGAACCGGTAGCAGAAATTTTGAGTAGTTCGGAGAACTGGCAAATGCCTCCTCTGACTGGAGATTTTATAGTATTCTTTCCCTGCCACGCCCACCAAGCCATGCTCACAGAACCAGTAGTAAAAAAAATTGAATCCCACCACTGTGTACACCTCTTTCAATGTGTCTGAAAGATGAACTGCTGTGGACAAGTGTTTTATAAAAGAATATAAAAGAATATAAAAGTTTTATAAAGAATATAAAACTATTACTCTTGTTTGGATTTAAAAACTATGCTTTTATAATAAAGCACTCTTAAACTTATATTTGCTATTTTAAAAGCCGTATCAGGTTGCTGACAGCTTTTCTGAGAACTTCTAAGAAAGTTACCCCACCAAAACAAGAAATATATTGTTGCAAAAAGACATAGATAAGACAAAATTCAGCTTTTCCATATGGTGAAAGGGTTAGATAAAATTTAAAAATAAGAGCTGCCTCCAGAGTTTCTAGCTGTTTTCAGATTTTTTTTTTATTTTTAGATTCCCAGATGATTCTGATAAATGAATTTTATCTGATATATGGCAAAATCTTAGGCTTAATATGGAAATTAAATTATATGGAAGTTGTCAAATCTTTGGTATGATCATGCTGAACATTCCAGCAAATCTGAGCAATAATTTATAAACCCAGAGTCAAAAGAAACCAATAGAAAACCAAACTTAAGATAGTACAGAGAGGATAAAAGACATAAGCATTGAAAACTCATCTTGAACAACTAGGTGTTAGTCAGATGTCTAAAAGTATTCACTGCTGGGAAATGCTGGGAATTGAAATTCATCCATTTTAAAGTTGCTAAGTTTGAAAAACACTACTTTATAGCAATGGATGTTCCTTCTGCAATCCATCTGTGTTTTCCCAAAGCAATTTTGTTCAACTTCAGCCCTCTTATCACCTGCCACCAATTTTTCTTCTGGTTTTCAAACTGGATTAGCAGTGTGTGCTACAAGTTCATCCCACAACAGCTGACTGGTTTTTTTTATTGAGTTGACTGGATTCTTTTGTTTACTATTGAGTGTAGCAACAAGGAGTATATATAGGTGGAGGGGGCTTCAACAACTGTGTGTAAAATCCAAACTGCCATTTTGCATATCCAAGATGTACCAGTATTCTGAATTGTCTTGGTTAGCCATTTGATAAAGAGAACTTTGACTCATGAAAATGCAGTTTTGTTCTTATCTATAGAGCAACACAATCCAAACTTTTTATATGGGAGCTCATCACTCTTTTTACAGCATTTCTTTTTAAGGCCTCTCTTCTGCAGGTATTAGGATGGGGTTAATGATGTGACATCATCAAACTAAGGGCTCCAAAAAGGGGGAAACACCAGATTTGGGTGTGTGCCTTCAAGTTAGTGTTGACTCTGAACAACTTCCTAAACATATCCTTGCAGCTTTCTTGGCAAGGTTTTTCAGAAGGCCTTTGCCACTGTCTCCTTCCTAAAACAGAGAGAGGGTGATTGGCCCAAGGTAATTCAGGTGGTTTATGTCTAAGGCAGGACAGAGCCCAGTTTCTAGCTATGGCACTAACCAATTCACCGAACTGGTTCCCTCAAAAATATTGTATGCATTTTACTCATTACATTTCTATAAAACCTACCCCAAATTACAAGAATTTCTCTTTCTTCTTTTTTTTTTCTTTTGCATTTTTGTATCTTTTTGTTGTTGTTGTTTTTTTTATTATTCTACATTAATAAGCCATGGCTATCTCATTAAATAGTTTAAGGAAGTCATGAATTACTGTCATTGTTCACTGCAAGTAACTGTGTATAATAACAGGACTAGAATGGTAAAATGCAACATGTTTTTATTTGTCAAGAAAGTATCTGTTCCTAAGCACGACCTCATTAGTGCCTTCATATTGTCCTGAATTATTAATGCAACCTTTTACAAGCTGAGAAATAGAACAACACACACAGTGCTGTTAAGTAACATGTTATATAGATTTATATATATATACACAGTTCCTCTTAGAAAGATATGGAGTCATGTAAAAAAAATACAGAGATAAAGGAAGGGAATGCAACTGAACAAATATTCCAAATGTCAGAAATCAAAAGATTATTTGGGGCATCAATCTACAGGCTTCCTTCAAAGTGAACAAACTTTTAAACTGTAGATATATTGTACTGCAGCTCTGTTGCTGTTTTGAATAAAAAAATTATTTGATAGACCAAGTGCGGAAAGAGATGTGTCTTAAAGTCATGACTTTGAGCCTGGGTTTGTGGGGTCCCAAAGTGTTCAATATTCTCAACCTTACTCTTTAAGATATGTTTGAGGGCACTGGAGAACATGAATTGTTGACACAAGATCAAGTATCATCAACACGCACATGATACATAGTTGCATTTCTCAACCCCACACTAGAGAAATGGTGTTTTCTAGATCTTGTCCTAGTGTGTGGAATATACATTGTTCAAAAAAATAAAAGGAACACAAAAATAAGACATCCTAGATCTGAATGAATGAAATATTCTTATTAAATACTTTGGTCATTACCTAGTTGAATGTGCTGACAACAAAATCACACAAAAATTATCAATGGAAATCAAATTTAGCAACCCATGGAGGTCTGGATTTGGAGTTACACTCAAAATTAAAGTGGAAAAAAACACTACAGGCTGATCCAACTTTGATGTAATGTCCTTAAAACAAGTCAAAATGAGGCTCAGTAGTGTGTGTGGCCTCCACGTGCCTGTATGACCTCCCTACAACGCCTGGGCATGCTCCTGATGAGGTGGTGGATGGTCTCCTGAGGGATCTCCTCCCACACCTGGACTAAAGCATCCCCCAACTTCTGGACAGTCTGTGGTGCAATGTGGCATTGGTGGATGGAGCGAGACATGATTTCCCAGATGTGCTCAATTGGATTCAGGTCTGGGGACCATTTGGACGGGCCAGTCTTTAGCATCAATGCCTTCATCTTGCAGGAACTGCTGACACACTCCAGCCACATGAGGTCTAGCATTGTTGTGCATTAGGAGGAACCCAGGGCCAACCGCACCAGCATATGGTCTCACAAGGGGTCGGAGGATCTCATCTCAGTACCTAATGGCAGTCAGGCTACCTCTGGTGAGCACATGGAGGGCTGAGCGGCCCCCTAAAGAAATGCCACCCACACCATTACTGACCCACTGCCAAACTGGTCATGCTGGAGGATGTTGCAGGCAGCAGAATGTTCTCCACGGCGTCTCCAGACCCTGTCATGTCTGTCACATGTGCTCAGTGTTTACCTGCTTTCATCTGTGAAGAGCACAGGGCACCAATGGCGAATTTGCCAATCTTGGTGTTTTCTGGCAAATGCCAAACGTCCTGCACAGTGTTGGGCTGTAAGCACAATCCCCACCTGTGGACATCGGGCCCTCATACCACCCTCGTGGAGTCTGTTTCTGAACGTTTGAGCAGCCACATTCACATTTGTGGCTCGCTGGAGGTCATTTTGCAGGGCTCTGGCAGTGCTCGTCCTGTCCCTCCTTCCACAAAGATGGAGGTAGTGGTCCTGATGCTGGGTTGTTGCCCTCCTATGGCCTCCTCCATGTCTCCTGATGTACTGGCCTGTCTCCTGGTAGCACCTCCATGCTCTGGACACTACGCTGATAGGCACAGCAAATCTTGCCACAGCTCACATTGATGTGCCATCCTGGATGAGCTGTACTACCTGAGCCACTTGTGTGGATTGGAGACGCCATCTCATACTACCACTAGAGTGAAAGCACCGCCAGCATTCAAAAGTGACCAAACCATCAGCCAGAAAGCATAGGAACTGAGAAGTGGTCTGTGGTCACCACCTGCAGAACCACTCCTTTATTGGGGATGTCTTGCTAACTGCCTCTGCTTTCCACCTGTTGTCTATTCCATTTGCACAACAGCATGTGAAATTGATTGTCAATCAGTGTTGCTACCTAAGCGGATAGTTTGATTTCACAGAAGTATGATTGACTTGGAGTTACATTGTGTTGTTTAAGTGTTCCCTTTATTTTTTTGAGCAGTTAGGGTCTCTATGGGGAGTAACAGGCTTAAGGTCAACTGTGACAAGATGGAGTGTGTTTTGCTTTTTGGTGATGCTTTTTCTTTTTGCTCTCCCATTATCATGAATTTTTCATTTTTAGTTCTTAATAAGGTTGAACTCTTCTGGGCATAACTAATACACAATTTAGATAGATGATAAATCTGGGCTTTGCCCAGATTCATTTGGTACATCAGTTGCAATTTTCACTAGAGTAGGAGTATCTTCTCACAGTCACACCAGCCTTAGTTACTTCTTGCAAGGATCATTGCACTGCACTCTACATGGGGCTGACCTTGAAGGTGACTCATAAACTGCAGCAGGTTCACAACATGGTTACAAATAAACTCCTGGATGCACTTCAATGTATTGCCAGTGCTGCATTGTATTTATGTATTTTTGTTTGCTACTCAGAATCATTTTTAATAGGCAGTCTATAATGTAACTCATAAATAAATAAAACTACTCATAGATGAGAAATCAAACTTATTTAACTTTGATTATAAGTGTGAACACTTTTAATTGGGGAAATGAAACATGCTACTTCTGTATGATTATTTCCCAAATGTACAATATTATGACTGGCTTTCACTATCAAAGGAGGATTAATAAACAACACAAAAATGGGATTTCAACTCCAATAAATGTACTTTAGTGGTTGGCATTTCCTTAGTTTCATTGCTATCGTTGTTTCCTTTTTTTAATGAAAAGAAGGAGTAGGGGTGGCAATATTTGAGAAGCTGCCATAAGGAAGAAGGAATCTTCCAAGCACCTGAAAGCAGGACAAGAAGCAGTAGAAGGAAACTAATCAAGGAGAGTGTTGAGGTATTCCCCATTAGGAGAATGAGTGCACTCAGGGAAACATAGTAAGAGCGGTGATGAATAACACACAACCAGCACACAGATACACTGAATAGTAAAATGTAAGTTTTACTTCCTGTAAACAGGTAAACAAAGTCCAACAAACAGTCCAAATCATATGCGGTTAAAGCAGTTAGTATTCAAAATAATCAGTCCAGGGATAATCCAAAAATGAAGTCCTTTTCTTTACCAGTATCATAAACAAAGTTCAGTAAATGGAGTTTGCAAATAGTTGCAAAACTCACAGCAATTCAAGCAGAATGATGATCAGGCAAAAGGCAAAAGGAAAGCAAAGGAAATGCAAAAAAAAAAAAACAACCAAACTAGGTTTCTGGCTCCATCATATGGCAGTTGGAGGAACCTCAGCCAATCACAATTACAACATTCTCTTAAAGAGACAATAGTATTAAATGACTATCCTGGTTTATATATTGCCAACCCAACTGCTAGGTGACTATCATTCCTAACAGAGAGAACCAACCTAAAATTAAGGAGCAATTTCCTGACAGTTAGAACAATTAATCAGTGAAATGACTTGCCTGCAGAAGTTGTGGGTGCTCCAACACTGGAGATTTTTAACAAAAGATTGGGAAACCATTTGTCTGAAATCATATAGAGTAGGGTTTCCTGCTTGAGCAGGAGGTTGGACTACAAGACCTCCAAAGTATCTTTCAACTCTGTTATATTCTTTCTTGCTGACTATAACCTTAGTCGCTATCTCCTCCCCCCCCCCCTCCCCCAAATCATCTGATGGCTAAGATAGACTTAATTATCCTCTAGTTCTTGCAAGTTATCATCTTCGGTTCCTTTCTCTTTGCCTGCTTTCTTTATGGTTTTGTAAAAGTTTCTGACTTCAAATCCTTTAATATGACAGTCCGTATCTGTTGTTATAAAACTGTTTTTGTAACTACGTGCCAACTCTAGAATTTTTCCTGCATTCCAAGCTGCAACAAAGTTGAAAAATGCTGATTTACTAATATAGTTTCTGATATTTTGTAAGATTCATTGCCCTCTTGTGTTGCTGCCTTAATCAGATTCTTCTTACAGGACAACCCTCACTTTATTCTAAATTCCTTGCTAAAGACTTTTAGTTTCTAGGATGAGCCACTGGCCCATGGAATGAATACTTGATGCTGTATACCAGGGGTCTTCAAACTTGGCAACTTTAGGACTTGTGGACTTCGACTCCAGGAATTCTGGCTATGCTGGAAAGCTATACTGGCTGAGGAATACTGGGAGTTGAAGTCCACAAGTCTTAAAGTTGCCAAGTTTGGAGACCTCTGCTGTATACTTAGACAAAAACACAAACTTAATTTTGTACCTTTCATACAGAAATATAATGCTAGAAGCACTAGCAAAAGTTAAGAGACCCATTATATTTTCAGCACCTCATTTTGATACCTACTGTGACTTCCGGCACAAAATGATTGAAGAATCAGTCTTGAAAACTGTCAACGTAAACCATACTTTTTGTGATATATAGCATATGACCAGCAGTTGATGCATGAGGCTTTTCAAAACTCTTGGAACTTGCCAACGATGACTGGTGTTAAATCTGTATACTCCATTGCTCCCTGCATAAAATAATGCCGGTGTATTAATGCTGTAGGAACATTGCTGAATATACCACTCCATGATTGTTTTGTTACTCTTACTTCCTGTGACATTTTGCATCCTGTTTTGTCTTAGATTCAAACCATTTGGGTGATAATATTTATATTGTACTGCAAAATGTACATATTTAACTTGTTTTGCAGTATGAATATTTAATGTGGTTTGTTTGTTACACCATATTCTTCAGAAATGTGTGCAATAGTAGTATCCCTGAATCCCTTTTCAAACATCTTTATCTTTTGCCTTAATCTCAAATGTATAAGAGCCCTGGTGGCACAGTGGTTAGAATGCAGTATTGCAAGCTAATTCTGCTGAGTGCCAACTTCCAACAGTTTGGCAGATTGTGTCTCACCGGCCAAGGTTGACTCAACCTTCCATCCTTCCAAGTTCTGTAAAATGAGGACCCAGATTGTTGGAGGCAATATGCTGATTCTGTAAACCATTTAGAGAGGGCTGTAAAGCACTATGATGCCGTATATAAGTCTAAGTGCTATTACATGTAAAATCATGTGTAAAAATCAAGCTAGGACTTATTTTCAGGATAGGGCTTACTTTCAGGGAAATATGTCCTTGTTCATTTCAATTTGAGGCTACCAATGAGTTGGGTCCCCTCATCTGACCACTCACTTGCAGTCACATTGTAATGAACAAAGATATACATTAAATTTTGCAGCTACCAAGATTGTTGGACAAGCAAGCACAAAAACAGCTGGGGAATTGATTGAAGTCTTGGAAATGGGCCCCTTGTCAATCAACAGGAGCACTAATTAGCCACCAGCTTATCAAGTACTTAGGAGATGAAGGCTTGACAGCACAAGGAAATGACAACTAATGACTTAAGAGCCAGCCATCAACACCCAATCAACTACTAAAAAGCAACACACATACAACCAGGCACCATATAAATATCACACATAGAATAGTCCAAAGCACACACTCTGCAAAAGAGGAATTCCCCAAAGATGGTCTCCAGCATAAATCTGAAGGCTCAGGAAAGTAAACCACTGGTCCTAGTGACTGACTCAGGCTGGATCCTGCACCATTCATCCCATTTACTGAACAACTGAGAAAGCCACAGTGTCATAATCTAAAAAAATCTCCAGTGCTTACTTTGGGGGAATTCCTGGTTGGCATTAGTAAGTTATAAGTTGTACACCACTCTTGTTTGTAAAATGGATGGTTTTATAAATTAAATAAACAAATAGAAATAAATGACATTTAAAAACAGGAAAAGAGCTAGTAAAATTACAAACCTCAATAAACTAATAGGAACATTATAAAATGGCATTAGTCACTGCAATAATTTTATTTAGTAAATTGAGATAATTTTATTAATAAAAAATACAAAGATACCAAAAGAGAGCTTTCGCTGTACAGCGAGGCAAATGGTTATCCAAACATATCCAACTGTGATCTTTGTTTTGTCTTTTTCAGGCTAACTTCTGCAGCAGTGAGTCATACTTATTTTCTTCCAGAGGACAAGAAGAAAGGAAGATAGTAATTAGGAAAATCACCCTTTGTTTCAGTGCAACAGCAGAGTTAGAAGCCAATTAAAAAGGCACCATGGAGTTTTATGTCAGCAAAAAATGGGAGCTGACACTATTTAGCTGATTGAATGGCATCTGGTCATTTGGGTAGAACAAATGCAAACTATCCTTAAATAATAAGCTGGACCAAGGTCCACAAAGACTTATATGATATGATAATGAAAAGTATAGGGTTATTCTTTTTTCTTACCACTAAAAGAAAACTAAAACAGCTATTTCTTTGGTGATGTACACCTATAACTTCTGTTCCAGAAATAAGCAATTCATAAGGCATGAGTTTCATATGCAATGTCTGGCCAAGGATACATAGATAAATAGATAAAAGAGGGTGCTGCCTGGGGACCTATGGGGAAGGCCTTTCCCCATTACACAAATCTGGCTATGTGTAATTCCACAAAAGAACAAACAAAGAGGTAGCATGGAATGAAGGAACCTGTGAGGGAGGGAGAAGAGCCACTTCTGCTGTTGTAGCTACCCTTCCTCTTCTGCTGTCATGCCCATGACAGCTATCATCTTCTTAGGAGGGTTACCAACCAGTCTCCCTTTAATTACATTGACCATTTGGAAGCAGGGATAGAAAGAATCATGGTGGAAATGGAGCCTCAGAGACTCTGGCAACTTCCCCAATTCTCCTTGCTTCTCATTCTCTTCCTTTCCTCCAGAATCTGTCATGAGTCCATTGGGAAGGAAAAGCTCCCTCTTTGTCTCACTTGCTACAACCTGGAGTGATTCATCATCTGAGCTCCCAGTATTGAAGGAACAGGCCAGCTGACAGACTTCTAAAACAGCATATTTTCATAGCATTCTAGACTGTCTATTATTCACAATTATCTATATTTCTGAGTGTTTCATGAAAAAGCAATGACTTATTAACGTGGGTTTTTAAAGGACTAAAATGGTTAGCATTTTCTTTAATCTTGGTGGCTGAATTATAGATAATGCAATGTCTCTAAGCAGGCATAATGATGATTTCTATGGAATTTATTTAGGTTCTTTAATTCAAGTAAAAACATTCTGGGACAAAACAAAATGTCAACTCCCAGCACATTTCTTTGCAAAATCACCATAGGGGCCAAATATGCTCTACAACCCTATTTTAGATATAAAAAGTATTGAAGGCTTTGTTTGGAAGGAAGCAGAAAGGTACAATATGGAGAAAGCAGATGGAAACTTTTTTACCTTGTAGGTAGATTTGCGGCCTTGAGGAACTGGATGGCCAGTTTGGTGTAGTGGTTAAGGTACTGTTCTAGGAAGCAGGAGACTGTGAGTTCTATAGTCCCAACTTAAGTGTGAAAACCACCTGGGAGATCTTGATCCAGTCACTCTTTCCCAGCCCAACCCACTTCATAGGGTTGTTACTGAGGAGAAAATAGGAAGATGAGGGAAGCTGCCTTGAGTTGTTCATGAAAAAAAGGTGACAAATGTCTAAAAAAAATGAATGTGGTAAATGCTGTCCTAGAATATGTACTGAAAAAGTTAATCCTTTTCTTTTCTTTTGTATCTCAAGCAACATAATTCACGGGCTAGTATATCTCTGTCTCCCTCTCCCTCTCCCTCCCTTTCCCTCTCCCTCTCCCTCCCTCTCCCTCTCTCTCCCTCCTTCCCTCTCTTTCTCTGTCCATTTTTATCAGAGGATTTTTCTCTGAATTCAAGAGCATTTTCACTAAAGGATTTGGATAGACCCGTAAAAATAAAACACAACAGATAAGGACTTGTGGACTTTTATATCTAGTAACTAAACTGGGATCTATTAAAACATACTGAAAAATCAGGAGAAATATTGACTCATGAATGACCTTTGCTTTCCATGTACCAATGCACAGAGCATGCAAAAAAACAAAGATGAGCTTGAACTATTATTACAGGAAAGCAAATACGTCTTAACATTTACTGAAAATGTGAGTATAAATCAAATACATAATGATAACATGAAAGAATCAGACCTCTTTCCTCCTGCAACTCATCTATTCATTGGTTATGCTTCCTGGGGTACATCTCAAGTATTATGTGGCCCTTCAGTAATAAGGTTGCTTTCAGATGAATAGATTCTTGTACCACCAGTCAAAAGTCATTCTGCAAGTATTCTATCCTTTTCACTTGATGAGTTATCTGCAGGGTAAAAAACAATGAAATATGTGAAAAGAAAATACAAATAGTGTTACTCATGGAAAAAATAGTCATCTGGATCCCTATTTAATTTCATGAATTCAGACAATGTGGCGATATGATACAAACTTCATATGGATAGATCTCAGGTGCTCTTTTCTTAGTGGGGTGCAGTTACATCATAAAATAAAATAGTATGCCCATTGTCATTTTTTATAACTGGCATTAGTTTTATTTATCTGTCTTGACAGCGGCTGCTACAATCCTTACACTGTGTGTTATAGACTTACCTCCTTAGCATGATGAGATATGGACAGATGCAACTATAGTTTCAAATGGGAAACTCTGAACATCCTAGACCAAGCTAAATCCAAAAACACTAAAGAAATACTGAAAGCTTAGCATTCAGACAGATCAGTCATCAACAGACACATGGTGGTAAACCACATTTACACACCATTCAAAAGAAGCAATAAAAAAGCTAAGAATGAAACAAAGTGAACATATCCTTTCCAGCAGCCATCTCCTAAATAAGCAGGGATTAACACCAGAACAAATGATAAGCTAAAAGTAATACTTTAATCAAGGAGAAAAAACCCCCACAAACATCGGGAACAAACTTTGAATTCACAAACATTGATAATTTTATCTAGTCAGGTAATAAAACATCTGGGGGAAAAACAACTCAGTTCAGAGAGCACAAAGGAATCTATAGATAATCTCTTTACCTGGTATAACAATTACATTTAGAATGTAAGTAGAAAGTTCACTGTCATGGTATTAGATGGCTGAGCTACGTAATACTTTGAAAATGTAGTTTTTACTATAGTAAATCTTATCTCTTCCTGGAAAGTAAGTCCATGTAACTTGTTATTTGTTCCCAATATGGGAGTTAGATAAGTAGTTTGTTGCTTCTTTCTGGTGCGAGTATTAATCAGGGACTATACATCTGTAATTTACATGGATACTTCCCTCCCCCAAATTAAAATATGCAAATAATAGCAATGGAAATTGGAGGCACAGGTTCCTGATTTAGTTTGACATAGAAAAATGAGCTACCAGTCTAATTTCCTAGTCACATGCACATGTACAATGTGAAATCCAGGTCAATTCCTTGGACTTTTAAATAAATAAATAAAAATTTAGAGGAATGTAGCTATATTTCTTTTCTCTTGTTTTATTGGTTTTTAAGACAAACATAGACAAACAAAACAAAAAAACATCAAGCCCTCTTCCATATATATACATACAGTGTGTCGGTTGGTTTACAAATTGTTTTGTGCTTCCATTTCGTAGTCTTCAATTACAATTACAATTACAATTACTTCAATTACATGAAGATATTCTCGTATCTTCAATCAAATATTAAATACATTAATATAATTGTTAATCAATCATTTGACTATACTATTATTCAATCATGTTTTATGGAATAATCCATATTTTACTTAATTTGTTTTATGACAGTTCATATTATCATCTCAAATCATCTACAATCATTTTGTAGATATAATAAGAAAAAAAAATCTTTATATATATATTATTTTCTAAAAATCTACATATTTCATTACCATGTTTTATTGCCTAACCATTGATAGATAGATCCCAAATTTTATAAAATTGTTTATCATCTTTTTCTCTGATTTCAAATGTCAATCTACTCATTTCAGCACATTCCAATATTTTCTCAATGATTTCTTCCTATCATGGTATTTTCTCATTTTTCCAGTTTGTGGCAAATACAATCCTAGCCGCTGTTGATACATTTACAATCAGATATTTCAATTCTTTACTAATTTCAGGTAAAATTCCCAATAAGAATATCTTTGGTTTCAAGTCTATATGCTTTTTTGTCATTTTTTCCAACCACGTGTGGATTTTAGTCCAATATTTTTTGGCATCCGCACAAGTCCACCATATATGGTAATATGAGCCAGGTATCTGATGACATTTCCAACATTTTTCAGATTTGTTCTTGAACATTCTTCCTATTCTTGTTGGGGGAAAATGCCACCTGTAAAACATCTTATACAAATTCTCTTTACATGCTGTTGACATTGTCATTTTATAATTTTGAGACCACAATTTTTGCCATTTCTCTAGATCAATCCCATATCCAAAATTCTTCCCCCAAGCAATCATAGTTTCTTTAACTTGTTCTTCTTCTAGTTTAATTTCTAATAAATATCCATACAATTTATTTAATCACCTTTTCATCACTACCTGTCAAAATCTTATCTAAGTCAGTCAGTTTATCATAGAAACCTTCTGTTTTAGAATCTTTATCATACCTTGAAAGTATTTGCGCATAAGAAAACCAATTCATCTTTATACCTTGTTCCTCTAATTTTTGCATAGATTTAAGTTCATCCTTTTCATTCAATATTTCACCATATCTAACTGTTTGTTCCTTTTTATATATTATAGGATAAGAAAATGCTTCAATAGTCCATAGCCAGACTGGAATTTTCAAATAACATTGCCCTTTAGTCTTCTCCCAGTTTAACCACAGAGTCTCCCATATATAATGTCTTCTAAAATACCCCTGTGTTTTAGTTCCTTTATACCATAGAAAAGCATTGCCACCCCAACAACAGATCATGTCCTTCTAATGTCAACAATCTAGCATTTCTTAATGTTATCCATTCTTTAACCCACATCAAATTTGTAGCTTGGTAATACAACTCCCAATTAGGCAAACCAAATCCTCCTCTTGTTCTGGCATCTTGCAAAAGTTTTAACTTTATTCTCGCTTTCTTACCTTGCCATATATATTTCAACACAATTTTATTTAAATCTTCAAAATAATCTTTTCCAAGCCTAACTGGAATCGTTTGGAACAAATATAAAATTCTGGGTAGTATATTCATCTTGATTGTTGATATTCTCCCCATTAATGACAGTTGTAAATTTTCCCATTTCGCCAAATCTAGCGCTATCTGCTGTTTAAGGTTAATATAAGTATTCTCTTTTAATGCACTACATCTTGCTATCAGATATATCCCCAAGTACTTGATCTTATTCGTGACCTGAATTTTCAATACATCCGCCAGTTCTTCCTTTTGTCTTGATAGCATATTCTTTGTCAAAATCTTTGTTTTATCTTTATTTATTTTCAAACCAGCCACCTTTCCATATACCTCTATCTTTTCTATCAATTTTGATGCTGTTTCTAGTGGGTCTTCTAAAATGAAAACCAGGTCATCTGTGAATGTTTGCAACTTAAGTTCTTCCTTTTTAATTTTATCCCTTTTATATCCTTTTCTTCTCTAATATTTCTGTTTAACACTTCCAAGATTAACACAAACAACAAAGGTGATAGCAGGCACCCTTGTCTTGTTCCTTTTCTTATATCAGTAGAGTCTGTCAGTTCTCCCTCTATCATTACCTTTGCCATTTGGTTATGATATATAGCTTCTATTGCTTGAATAATTTTTTTACCAAAGACCATCTGTTCCAGCTGTAATAACATGAATCGCCAATTCACATTATCAAATGCCTTCTGTGCATCTAAAAATATCAAAGCCATTTGTTTTTCAGGGTGTGCCTCATAGTATTCCAAAGTGTCCAAGATTACTCTCATATTGTCTTTAATTTGTCTCTTTGGCAGAAATCCATTTTGATCAGGATGGATGAAATTGTTTAGGTATTTTTTAAGTCTTTCTGCCAATATTGAAGCAAAAATTTTATAATCTGCGTTTAGTAAGGAAATAGGTTCTTACTAAATAGGCTCTTGATTTGTAATGGTTAGCATATAAATTGAGAAAGGAGAAAGAATCAAGGAAAATATTGCAATTAATAGATGAGCAAGGCCAAGTTTGCTATGCTGGTAAAGAGAAGAAAGGAAATTATACAAGACTATTATGGGAAACTATACACACAAGACAATATTGATGAGGAAAGAGTTAAACAGTACTTACAGAATGCTAATCTACCCTAGATACCTAAAGAGATTGAAACAATGTTAGAAAGCAATATAACGATGATGGAGTTAACTGAAGCACTTAAGAAGCAAAACAATGGAAAGACACCAGGCCCAGATGGACTTCTGGCAGAATTTTACAAAACATTACAAGAATCGTTGAACCTTCCATTGCTAGAAGTTATGAATGAAGTTATGTTAAAGAAGAAGATACCAAAATCATGGTTAGAAGCTTATATTACACTTGTCCCAAAAGAGGATCTCCTGCATCTACCAGGGACTTTGCAGTATCCCTGGGATTGACAGGATGCACTCTTTACATTCACTGTCTCTTCGGGAGGGTTTAGATCCGTTTGGACCGTCCAGGAGCAAAGATATCGGCAGCGGTCTCAGACCTCCAAGGTCACATGCTGTATCATCGTGATGCCAGCTCCGCCCTCCTGTAGCTATATTTCTAATGTAACATTGAATTGGACTCATTGAATACAACTCAATGTTACATTATGAGCCATAGTGGTCATTGTTGGGCTTTAAATAATTTCACAACCAGTTCTCTGCCTGGTTGCTAGGTGGGCATGGCCATGGTGGGCATGGCCTATAGTCAGCCTCCTGCACCACCCTGGGAGCAAAAATGGGCTACAGAGGGGCGTTTTCACCCTCCTCGGACTCCAGAGGCTCTCTGGAGGCCAGAAACAGCCGCATTTCTAACCTTTTGGAACTTCCAAGAGGCCCATTTTTCACCCTCCCCATGCTCTGGAGGCTTTCCTCGAGCCTCTGGAAGGGCAAAAACAGCCTATCCAGGCTCCAGAGGATATCTAGAGGCCCATTTTTCACCCTCCCTTGGCTCCAGAGGCTTTTCCTGGGGCTCTGGGAGGGTGAAAATGGCCTCCCCGGCCTCCAGAGGCTCTCCTTCCTAGAACTTCTGGGAGGCCCATTATTTGTCCTCCCCAAGCCTCCACATGGGCCCTGCACATACCTGCAATCCAAAACAAGCCACGTGGACACTTCTGGGAGGAGCAGAGTGGGGTGGGCAGGACCAGCTGGGGTGGGATTTGCCGGTTGGTTAACTGAACTGGCCATAAAATTAACAACCTGTTCACCTGAACCTCTGCAAACCAGTATAAGCCCACCCCTGATAGTGGTGCAATTTTTAGAATGCAGTATTGCAGGCTAATTTTGCCCACAGCCAGTATTTCAATCCTAACCAGCTCAAGGGTGACTCAGTATTCCATCCTTCTGACCTTGGTAAAATGAAGACCCAGATTGTTGGGGACAATATGCTGACATTGTAAACCACTTAGAGAGGACTGTAAAACACTATGGAGTGGTATATAAGCCTAAGTACCATTATTACTACTGCTACTGCCATGGGGATTATTCTTAATAGGGACTATTCTATCATTATTAACATGATTATTCACTAAGCACAATATCATTGTCCGCCCTTTATCATGTTCCACCTTCAATTGCTTCATTTTTCAGATACTGTTTTCCCTTTGTTTTTCTTATGACCATCTTCCCCAAGACAAGCACATAGTCTGTGCATGTAGTGCTGGAATTTTCACCTTATCACAACACAAAAAATAAACCTCTTTTACCTGGCTCATTCCTGACATACAGCAGGCAATGTAACATGGTTAATGCTTATTATATGGACTGGAGAACCACAGGAATAAAATAAAACTAGCCAGTGTTATCCTTGTGGAAGTGTGTGGGTACGATGGAAGGGTTAAGCCATGAAACTAAAACTGAGAAGATCTTGGTTCAAATATGTCCTTAACCATAAAAGTTTACTGATATTTTTTTTTTTTTGAGTGGGGTGGAGATGAGAACATTTCTCCCCCTAACCTGCCTCACATAATCAAACTACAGGAGACAGTGCTGTATACCCCAACCCTAAACATTTGGAGGTAAAACAAACCTGACCCAAACCAGAATAATAAATAAATAAGTCCCAATCCAATCAGAAGCGGTTATTTGCAAAGTTCTTGTGCTTCTTTCTATTTCTATTTTTTCCTCTCTTGGCATTTTCAGTTCTAGTCTAATCATAATTCCACCTATCTACCAAAAGCCCTGCATGCAACTAACAGTATTTGCAGCAATTTAAACATTATAGGGCAACCTAGAGATATCTTGGAGTGAGCAGTTGACCTTGGATAGTTTTAAAGTGCCGCTCCTGAGCTCTTGCTGCAGCATGTCACATTTTGCCTTCTCAGAAAATAAATGTTATCCTGCGGCAAATGATTTACAGTTGCACATTGTCCTTTCTCCTGTTTTTGTCCCTTTGTGTCTTTTCACAATAGGATGCTGTTGATGGGAATGACATTATTGTTTCCTTCATCAAAGTGCTATGCTACAAATCACCACAGTAAATTCTACTAATTTTCTATAATTAACCTTCACAAAATCATTGAATTACACAGCCAGAGAGAGAGCAAGAGTGAGAGAAACTCTGTTTTAAAGAAAGATAAAAGAAACATTGAATAAAAATTCCCCACCTCACTGTTATAATAATCAAAATATTAGAAACAAATCTTACAGAATAGAATGCAGAATACAGAATAATAGAGTTGGAAGAGACCTTGGAGGTCATCTAGTCTAATTCCCTGCTCAATCAGGAGATCCCATATCTGTGATAACAAACCTCTGTCACGCATGCCACAGATGACACGCAGAGCCATTTGTGCGGGCATGCAAGCCCCAGCCACTTACCTGCACTGTGCATGCACATGCCTCCCAGCTGATTTACAGCCCATTAGGAGCTGTTTTTGCCCTCCTAGAGGTTTGAAGGAAACCTTTGCAGCCTCGGGAGGCTGAAAAATGGGCCTTCTGGAAATACCCGAAGTGCCTGTTTTCAGCCTCCGAAGGGCCTCTGGAGCCCAGCGGAGGCTGATTTCACCCTCCCAGAAGCTCGAGGAAAGCCTCTGCAGCTCAGGAGGTCAAAAACCCTCAAGCATCCAGGAAGGTGAAAACGACCTCCCCCGGGCTCCAGAGGCCCTCCGGAGGCTGAAAACAGGCACTTCAGGTATTTCCAGAAGGTCTGTTTTTTGGCCTCCGGAGGCTGTAGAGGCTTCCCTCAAGCCTCCATAAGGACGAAACCAGCCTCAAATGGGCCAAAAATCAACTGGGAGGCATGTGCATGCGCAGTGCAAGTAAGGGGGTGGGGCAGGAGTATTGCACGTGCATGTGCAGGGGGGGCACATTGCATTGTGAATGCCAGCATATGCATGCTCTTGGCACAAAAAGGTTTGCCATCACTGTCCTATACTCTATTCTCTTCTTAAAAGCCTCCAGTGATGAAGCACCCACAACTTCTGAAGACAAGCCAATCCATTAATTGGTTGTTCTCAAATGATGGGATGTTTCTTCACAGTTCTAGGTTGCTTCTCTCCTTGATTAATTTCTATCCATTGTTTCACGTTTTGCCTTCAGGTGCTTTGGAAAATAGCTCGATCCCCTCTTCTTTGTGGCAGATCCTCAAATATTGGAACACTCCTACACTTACTCTTCTTCTTTTCACCCTTAGTTCTTCCTTTCACTAGAATAGACATACCAATTCCTGCAACAGTCCTTCATGTTTCAGTCTCCAGGCTTTGAGTTCCCTAGTTGCTAAATTAGTTGCTTAATTGATTGCTCTTCTCTGCACTCTTTCCAAAGTCTCACCATCTTTTTAAAAAAATAAGGTGATCAAAACTGGATGCAGTATTCCTGATGTGGTCTTACTAAGGGTCTATAAAGTAGTATTAATACTTCACATGATCTTGACTCTATTCTTCTATTTATGTTTTATCTTTGTTATTTTTGTTCTTAAAAAGAAACAAATGCCTGCTGGATAGATCCCTGACTATTTTCATGTGTTCTCTGCCATGGAAAAAGGGGAGAGGGATACAAGCATAGGGTTGAGGCCTTCATCTTGACTTTAAAAAAAAAAGCTTCCCCAAGACATCTCTGCCATCTCACCAAACACTGAAGAAATCCCACGGCTGTGTACCACAATGATAAAATCAGCTTTACAAAACAATCTATTCAAAAGGCAAATAATAGGTAGGATTTAATAGAAGCCAAGGTATTTTTTAAAAAAACATTTTTTGCAAAGTTTTGTTAAAAAGTATTAAAAGAAAAGGCACTAGAGTTAAGGATATTATAGAGAGAAAGTGGTGCCATAGAAGAGAGACCACATCACAACACATATGCTGTGCAAACTTCAGAACACATGACCTTCAACAGAACCTCTCATGAAAAATCATAGATGCTGTTCTACAAATTAGTATCTCTATTCTTTCTCTCTTCCTAAAAGGACAGATAAGTGGATAAACATCTTTAAAAGATGACAGATCCTCACCTTGTTCATCCATCAATTATTTCCCAAACAAACCACAAGGCCAAGTAAAAACAGTGCGAACATTTAATAGCAATGGCCATGATAACAAAATCCTTCGGAGAAGGAACCAAACTGAAAGAGTTTAACATAGCTTAGATAAAGATAAATTGTACTGAAACTAGATTTTTATTTGTAAAATTATTGTCCTCTGATTGCATGCATGTGCGCGCGCACACACACACACACTTCTCAATTTCCTTGATTTTAAGTGCAAGGAGACACAGTGTATTAACAAGAATTGCTTTTAGGGCTGAAAATGAGGCTCCAAATAATTTTTGAATAAATAAACTACATTCAAATTTGCCTAGTTTACCAATCTTTTTGTTAAAAAGTGTAAAAGGAAAAATCCTTTAGTTGTGACAGGAGCATCACTAAGAAAAAGCCTAACAGGAGGAAGAAATCTTGGATATCATCCTCTCTTGAAATTTAATGAAATCATGGGGGATTCAGGCAGGCTAGAAAGAAGGAAGGAAAAATAGACATTCACATAAGTGTATGCACACAAATACAGTGAAAGCTTGCCAATCTTCGATACAGATGGTGCACTGCATGATGGTATATTCAAAATACTTTCTCTCGAAGTCTTCTTTGAAAAAAAATTCTAAAGCAAATTCTTGATTTTGACTTTTTACTCCTTGACCATTGTTGGCTACTAAAAGTTTCCTTAACAATTCTGTTGCAGGACCTTCTCCCTGCCTCTTAGCCATTTAGAACAGTAGTAGAATTTTGTTATTTAGAAATCATGCCCTTAGAATTCTATTTTCTGGTCCCAGATACCCTTGATAACAATTTTGAAATTCTAGTTAACCTAGGATCAAAACTAAAGCAACAACATGAAAATACTGATTAATATATGAAATTCATTTTGTAACCTGTGACTGAGTCCACTAAACTAGAGTCAGATTATTTGAGGGACTGCCTTTCCTCTGCCTGTTCTACCAGGTGAGGTAGGATGGACCAACTCCAGACCCCTTCTTTCAATGTTGCCAGTCAGTGGGACTTAAGCAGTAGACCTTCTTCATAGTGCCCCTTACTCTTTGGAACATCCTTCTCTTGAAATGTGTCAGGTCCCTACCTTCCTGGCATTCTGAAAAGCCTTGAAAAACTAGGTGATAAAATGTTGGGATAGTGTGAACCTGGGCATTCAATAAAGGTTGTGTGAGGATATGTTGTGTTTGAGAGTGTCAGGTATTTCTGGGTTGTTGTTGTTTTATGTTTTCACTGTTTTTATCATTCTTTGTAAGTTTTCCAGGATTAAGGTGAATAAGATAGGCAACTATGTAAAACATTTAAATAAATCCCAAACATGGTATGTTTTAATCTGACTTAATTCAAGGTATGATTACAACAATTATAATCCATAAAATCATGGTTTGTGGATTAGCATGACATGAAACCAACCTTTGTATCTTAGTCAAGAAAATATGGTTTAAATTGCAACGTATGAAGCCAATGTAAAGAGCCATCTGAGCTCTTTGAAGCAATAATGTGGTAAATAGTAGGACTGGCAGAGAAGCCTTTTTATTTCAATAAAGCTTCAATCAAATCATCCCACTGATCCAAATTTGCTGATCGATATGGGGATTGGCTTCAAAGCAGCAGACTGATTCAAATGCTTCCAGGGGATTCTGTAGGTTTTCAAAGCTCTTCTGTTGCTTCTGGGTTCTTTCTGACAATGAATATGATGGACTTTCTGTTAGGTTTATCATTTCATTAAATTTTCCATCTTTAATATGGCAAGACTATTATTACTTCAAGCTTCAATCACATTCTCAGCTCTCAGGTTTTTCAAGATGGACAGCCACAAACCTTTTAGTTTTGCTTTAATGGAGCTTTCCACATCTTTGCTAACAACAGCATTTTCAGTGAGCCAGAGTTATGCCAGATTAACAATGCTCATTCTAATGTAGGGGTCTCTTCAGCGACAGACCAAAATCTGCATGGTTTCGATCTGTGCTCACCGCTGGAGTGCCCCGATTCTTTGGATTCGGGGCTGAAGCCACCCCATAGAGGTGGTGAAGAGGGGGGAGATTGCTAGCCAAGTGGAGGAGAGCCGCATCTCTCCTCCTTGGCTGGTCTAAACTCCCTTCCCCAAAGTTGCAGCGGTGGTCAGAAATGGCCACCTCAAAGAAGAACCCGACTGGATAAGATTGTGCAGGAGGAAGAAAAAGAGAAAAGCAGGACAGACTGGTCTAAACAACAGAGAACATCTAAGCAAGGTACCCTGAATCTAAAAGTACCTAGATACTTCTGAAAGAAAATCTTTAAGTGGTGAAGGAGAGAGAAAAGGAGGTTAAAAACCCGTTTTTAACCTTTATATTGACAATTACAAATGGTATGGAAAGAAATTTATATTAACCTATCTTGACCTTAATAGGCAACCTTAAGCTGAAATCTAAGTGTCAAAAGGAGAATAAAGATTTTTTTCTTGGTCATTTTAAAGCCCTAAAAAGGAGAAGAGTGGAGTCAAAAGGGTGGGACTTGGAATAATGGAAAAATGGAGTGCCACCTGGAAAAATAAAGAGGATTAACAGTGAAACTTTGAAAAGACTCTTGAGGATACATTGCAACTGAAATCTTATTAAAAGATACAGAAACCCACGGAAAGGAAAAGTAAAGGAAAGAAATAAGAAGGAACAGTCTGGGATCATTTGGTGATTTTAAAAAAAAGTTTTTGGCATTGGTTTTTTCTTTCTTTTTCTGTTTTTTACTTAAAGTCAAACAGGTGGTTGTTCAAAAGTGTTTAAAATGGCATCACTCCTGGAGGAATTGAAGATGAGTCTTAAAAAACAGAAAGATGCAGAAAGGGGAGGAAGATCCTTTGGCTTCATATTTGAATTTTTTGAAATGGAGATCCTGAACTATGAAAAGCAAAAGGGAAAGTTTTAAGAGCAAGAAGAAAGGCGGGACAAAGAAGAAGCCATTTTCAATGATCAAATAATGCAAAGTGTGGTAATAAGGGGGAAAAGGGGGAAAGGAGTTAAAAGTTTGAGATCAAAGGGAACAGCCAAAAAGAAAAATAGTCTGAAAAAGAAGTATAACAGCAAGGAGAAGCAGAAAAGAAAACTACAGAAGGGAAAATTAGAGAGAAAAGGGATGAAAAAAAGGGGGGAAAGAGAGAAAGGGAAAGAACTTATGAGGGACAAAAACAGGAAATAAAGAAAAAGGGAAAACATACTAGGATTAAAGGTATTTGCTTAGCTAGAAAACACAGAGACAATGGTTAATTTAAGTTAAAAGTGAAGATTCCGCAAAGGTACAAAAGATAGTGTTGTGACAGTAGAATACTGTAATGAGTTAGAAATGATATAAGTAAATAATCTATGAGATAAAACTGCATTGTTATGTAATGGTATGTTTATTTATAATTAATGCAATAATTAAGAAGAGAGGGAAACATTACAATTGTTTCTAAAGATTGATAAAATATTGAAAAGAAATGTGAAAGATTTATAAGGAAATTTATATCAGTTATTAGAATGAATTTGAATAATTATTAATAGTTTAATATTAATAATTATTAATAGTAAATAATTTATAAGATAAAACTGTATCCAATGGTATGCTTATTAACAATTAAGTAATAATGAAGTAGGGAGGAAAACATTTCAATTGTTCTCAAAGATTGATAGATATTGAAAAGAAACATGAAAGATTTGCAAGGTTCATACCAGTACTAGAATGATTTTGAATAACTATTTTGTTTACTAATGTGTGTATGTATGTGTGTGTGTATATATATATATAGTTTTTGCTATGTTTTTAGCATTTTTCTTTTTACATTTTCAAGGGGAAGTACCAAACAGAGTCTGAATGATGAGATCTACATAATATAAAATAGATATTAGAAATTTGAATGTTATAATTTTAGAATGCACAAATTAATTAATTTAATGAGATTTCATATGATAATAACAATAAGATTTAAAGGTGTTGCACTTTGATTGGCAATCATAGGGGGAATTTTGCTTCTTAAGAATGTTGGAAGAGAACATATGAAATTGTAAACAAGACAGATGAAAGTATAAGTACAATGAATAAAAAGATATAGAAATTTAGGTAAAAGAAATACAATTGAATAAGAAGAAAATGAGATAACCATAAAAGAAAATTAAGAGAAGTAAAGGGAGAAATAGTGAGAAGTTGGAAAAAAAGTAATAAGATATGAAGTTGAATACATAAGGTGAACATGCATATGAAATTGTGTCTGTATGGAAATGTGATAACCCGGAACGATGCTGTACTCAAATAAGATGTTTTATCTGTTTTGTTAAAACTCAATAAAACTTTATTTAAAAAAAAAACCACAATGCTAATTTTGATGTCATAATGCAAATATTAACCCCTTGTGTTATGATACAAATACAGGTAACTTACAACCCATTCCTAGTCACTAGTCAAAGTTATAATGGATTCCCAAAAGGTACTTAGGATTCAATTCCAAACTTCCAATATCCAAAACCCCGTGCAATCACATGATCACATTTCCGGCATCAGCAACCAACTCACATTTTTGGCAATTTGTATCATCCTGTAATCATGTGACTGCAATTTACAACATTTTTGCTAAAAATCTGTGTTTATTTTATTTTCAACAAAAACTCCCCATAGCAACCAATGAAATAACTATGGTGATTCAGTTAACTTTTTAGTTTTGCTTTTTTCATTCTAATGGTCATAAAAAGTCATAAAATTGCATCAGTCACACAATGGCCTACTTTACCACTGCTGTGGCTTACAGCCATGATGGGCAGGCTCCATTAAGGTTGTAAGCTGAGGCAGGGGTGGGATTCAAATTTTTTAACAACCGGTTCTGTGGGCATGGCTTAGTTGTTGGATGTGGCTTGGTGGTCATGTGGCTGGGTGGGTGTGGCCAACCCGACATCACTCACATCAAGGGGCACTTCTCCTCGCCTGGCCTCTCATGACAGTGGGGATGCTGCAATGTTCAAAAGTGTAAAAAACAGTCATAAGTCACTTTTTTCAGTGCCATTGTAACTTTGAATGGTCACTAAATAAACTGTTGTAAGTCAAAGATTACCTGTACAAAAATACAAAAAGCTTATTTGCTTGCAAAAAGCTGGCCTAAATACCAATCATTAGATTAAAAATACCTGCAAGCTGGAGTTACAAATCAGGCAAGGTGCCAGAGCACCTTGAGGAATTAAAATAGTTAAAATGCAATCAGCAGCCAACTCTTGCTCATAAAGTGAAACCCTTTAGCAGAGAGGTCATTTAAGCTCTCCAGAAAGAGCACACCCAGGAAAAGCAACCCTTAGATCCATTTGCACCACTTAAAGATACCAGCTGGTCTCACTCACCTCACAAGATATCCTAAGGAAATCATCCAGATTTAAGGAAAGGTCACATGCCCCCTAGAAAGGCAGTAAAAAAATCAGTACCAAACTTGCATCCTGCCTCTTGGAAGTACACTCCAAAAGGACAGTGCCAGATACCACTAAAGTAGTGAAGGAAGACACCCTCCCCAGATAGAAAAAGAAACCACAAGGCAGGAAAAAATTCAAACACAATACAAATAATTAAATCACAACAGTAGCTGTTGCTTGTTAAACCAATTACCAGAATAAATAGACACAGGGACTAGCCAGATTTCTCAAGCCAGTTTCTTTTCAGAAACAAAGACTAATCTTTTTCCTTCCAAACAAAGCTGAATAGGGAAAATTATCCCATCAATAAACACAGGATTTTTTATTGGTTTTAAAACTTGTTTTTTAAAAAAAAAATAAACACAGGATTAAACATCACCAAGCACAGAATTAACCTTCACCAAAAACCAGTTTTAGACCAAAACTCGGAAAGGGTATGTAAACTCATGTTTGAATGTCAATCTTTCTAGCTAGCCAAGAAGAAGTATTTCTAGGGGAGTATTTCCTCCCAACAGCAGTGTAAAAAGCTTTAACCCTAACCCTAACCCTTCTCCTTTAAGAAAGTATCAAGAAAAAAAACCTCCTTCAGAGACAGTAAGTCTAGGCATACTGCCAAAAATGTAATAAGGGTGGGGAAAAAACAAAAGGAGATTTCTTCTAACTACTGGTTCTCCAAACTGCTTAGAAAGTTAACAAGGGGCTCTATAGAACTGGTCAGAACTGGTAGAATCCCACCCCTGAGCTGAGGTCTACCTCATGGTATACATCATGGCATCTGCATAAATATATCATGCAACTATCATTATTCACTCCCCCTATGGTTGCCTATGTGTGTTTGTCCTGCGAATACAATTGAGAGTCCAATGAAACTGTCAAGACTCTTAGTATAGGTTCAGCACTGATAGATGCAACTTGAAGTTACTCAGCAATAAGTCAATGGGCACTAGGCTAACACTGGTGCTGTCAAAACATTTTGTAAGAATAAGAGATGCAAAGCTATGAATATCAGTTGTTCATGCCAGCTTCTTTTTCTGTAGGCAGGCTACATTTATGGCATTTTATCTTACTGAATCAGCCTGAGTCTGCAGCTTCTCCTTAATAACTAATAGAGAATATTATGAATAAGTTACAACCATGAAACAACTGAATCCTGTCACTAATCAGGGGGTCTCGGGAGGGGAGGGAGGCAAGCTTACCAACTATGGTAACTATACCAGCCTACTCATGATATCCAGAGATCACAGGGTGAAAAACTACATTTGTGTAATGTCCCTGTCAGAATCAGATCTGAAGGGTGAGGCTGAGCAGTTGACAGGGAGTGGGAGTGTGGTTCCATTGGCTGTGGAAGAAATGGGGAAGGGCAAAGTCTAGCTGGGCAAAGCAGGAGAGGTAGAGCAAGGCAGAGGGAATTCAGAGGAATATCCAGGCCCACCCTCTTCATCCACACAAGGAGGAACAGAGAAGGGAGCAACGTGAGTCACATGGCTTACAGGGGAGGAAAGAGTCCTGATTCCCTTCATTACCTGCAGCTGGAAACACAGTGTTTAAAAAGGGAAGTTGCACAGAGCAAAGTTGTTGGGAGCAAAAAATGAATTATCTGATATCATCAGGGCTTATCTCGGTTCCTGGTGTCTTCCCAACTGTGTGTGTTTTTGGACTTTCAAGTCTGAAATTCCTTCTCCTACCCTGTCAAATTAATTACTGCAGCATGGTTTGTGTGGATTTTTATTTACAGTTTGTATGTACTTTGTTTTTGGACTGAATTTCCTCCACTTAAAGACTGTTCTTGGGAGAGTTGTTTTTCTCCAGCCGAAGGTAATCTGGACATTGGGGGCAAAGTTGGAGGTATTAAAGGGACTCTTCTTGAAACTTCTGGTGGTGAGGTCACAGCAGAGTGGAGAAGGAGAGCGATCTCTGCAATCCTGTATGCGGATTTTCATGTTTGAAAGCTCTCAGAGGCATAGTGAAGCTTGGAGAAACAAATGAATTAGAAGGGGAAGCCTAGAAGCAGAGTGGAGGAAAGCAACCTCCCACTGCAACAAAGGAAAGCCCTTTGAATCCGGCACAAAAGAAACCTGGGATCTACAGCGGGTCTGAAGCTGTGACAGCCAGCTGTGATTGGGAAGCAGGAAAGTGGATCAATGCAAGACATCAGAAGAAGAATGGCAGACTGGGACAGTTTTCGAGAGGTGCGAGAAGAGATTCCTTTGAAAGACTTTGACACAGGGAGTCTCCGGAGAGAGTTAATACAGCGGCTAATTGGCGGGGGATAGCAGAGTGAAAGGGAGAGGACGAAATAGAACAGTTTGACAGCTGAGAGAGAGCACCACAGAAGAAAAGATCGAGACTCTGTGAATAAAAATTGAAAATTTCTATGATTTGGATTGATTACTAGCAGAGCAGAAAGGAGACATTAGAGAGAAGAATTGGAACTTTAATGGAGAACTGTAGTTGAATGGAGAGTGGAACCATTTTGATAGAAAGCTGTGACTGTGCAATTTGAGAATGAAAGTGACTAAGTAGTTAAAGACAACTGAGGAAACAAGAAATGAGGAAAGTAATGTGATGGTGGGAAAGAAGAAAGAAGAAGAAAGTTGAATAATTTCTAAGTTTTAAATTCAAAAGTGTATATTGAAGAAAAAATCTAAAGCAATATATATGTATGTATGTATGTATGTATGTATGTATGTATGGCATTCAGCTTTGTTCGGGTATTTTCCCACGTCATTGCAGTTGTGCTTTTAACGTTGTAGCAACGTTTCGGCAGAATCTCATTTGCCATCATCAGGCTTCTGTATAGTGTTCATCTGTGAGTCAGGCTTTTATAGG